>DWLR01001222.1:0-19305 GCA_018246295.1 Papilio alexanor hazarajatica
TGAAAAAGTCGTAGTCGGGTCCCAAAGCTTTTCTAACAGCGATTAATCCTTGCGATAACGGACACAAAGACGTACAAATGTGTGCCGAACAGATTCCAGATCGAAAGCCGATAAACTTACTTTTAAAGTAGAAAATGGTTTTGTGTTACCTATCAGAAATCTCCGGAGGATTGTTTGTTGTAGCACGTGTTTTGACGGCGGATTGTATTCTGCGGTCGTATTGCGGTTATCATCGATACATCGAGACGTACGTTGTGATATAATCAAGTATAAATAAAAAGAAGTTGATTCATAAAGCTGCATTCTATCCGCACATATACTGTACTACGGGTAGATAGACAAATAAAATATAGTCTAGATTACTTGACGATAAAAAGCTTTCTACTAGTGACAGATTTTCAGTAGTTTTTGAGTTTATGTAGAATATATATATATATATATATATATAGATACATATATACAGTCATATACATAATAATTTAGCTAGTAAGTTTAAGGTTTCCACTTTTTTCTGTAAGATTTTTATTTTTACAGCTCAAAATGAAACCTCCCGAATTACGGTCCAGCAATGTTTACTAAGTGATAAAGTTGCAATCAATTTCAATGTAATTTGTACTTATTTTCCCTCTTAAAAATATGTTTCGGAAAGTTATAATATTCGATTGAGGGTTATGTGACGTATAACGGTAATAGGGATAGGAAAATACAAATGTTGAAAATAATAAAAGCCGATTATCAGTACTATGGTGCAGCTGGCTGCTTGACGGTGTGGTCGACAGTGTGAATGTAAAATATATATGGAGTATGATATCCGATATGTATGTGATGCGATAGCGTGAGTGGTCTATAGACCTTGTGGGTGGGGTCGAGACGCAGCCGCCACGAGGGACGGCGGTCGCTGTGCGCGGCGATGGTCGCGGCGGCCGCGGCAGAGGCCGTGGCGGAGGCGCACGCTAGCGCCACGTTACAAGCTATCGCCACGTCGCCGCCGACGGTCGCGCATCTCTATACATCGTATGGGCCACATTCAACCAAAAGCAATCCTTTGCACATTTACACTCTCACACATTAATAACTAACTCAGTTATTTAGTACAGTCACGACATGTTCAACGAAAATTAATAACCATTAAAAGTTACATATACACTTAGTGAATTAACAAAATACAATTTGGTTGTAGTCTTTCCCCTTTGACAAAGTATCTCTGCAAGAGGCTAGGAAGATTAATTTTAAATTCAATGACACCCAGATTCATCTAAGATATGTAGTCACATTGATATTTAGGTGTGAACATTTATATTTCCTATTGAGTAAACAAATAATGGGCACTCATTAAAATTTTACATAGCTTATTTATTGATAGCTTTCTATTTGAGTAGTTTCGTACAACGAAGATATAAAGTAAGAGGACATGAATGTGACCATAGATAATGCACCTTGTTATGGGTTAAGTTATTCTTGTTATCGTTTGCAATACAGGTCTGTTTGGCAGGCTATGGTTTTAGTATATTTACTTTTCATTATATATTTACTTTTTCAATTGAATTTAATAAATAAAGGAAATAGAAATGCATTTTCTTCTTTGACTCAAGATTTATTGGAGTGAGATGGTGCAACATGATGACCCAAAAGTTTTAGCAATGAATAATGTAATGTTTTCTACAATCAATCCTGATCAAGCAATAGTGATCTTACATTTTTTTATTCAATGTAATAAACAGTAAAAGTTTGTTTTAACGCACTAATTTTGTGACCTAGCAAGCCAATTTGAAAAATTCTTTTGCATTGGCAGCCTAATTATTTGGAAAGGATATAATAATTTTTTTTGGACATTATTCACACACGGCCATCTGATCCCAAACTAAGCAGAGCTTATACTATGGAAATGATTTACGTACATGTTATAATAATTTTCTTTTTGTAAATATATAGATATATAGATAATTACACCCAGACACAAGACATACATGTTCATGCACACAAATGTTTGTCCTGGGTGAGAATCGAACCCACGACCTGCGGCGTGGGAGACAAGTATCTTACCACTGCGCCAACCGGTCAGTCATCTATTTCTAATATATCTATTACTTTAACTTCAAGGTAGACTGCTACCACAGTACAAACTAACTATAAAAGCTAGTGTTTGATGAGCACAGATAGAGATCTACCGTTTAATGCCCATTATGTTTGTTTCAGTTGAAACAAAACCCGCGGAAAAACTTAATTACCAATGTGATAAATGTCAATTTTATAAACAATCATATATTATTCAGGTTACGATATTAATCTTATTATTAAAAAAAAACACAGACTATGGAGTCAGAATTGCAGACTGTTAGAAATTTAAGTGTGCATCCTTGTGGATTGTGAACACAAAGGATGAAAAGAAAAGGGATGATGATATGAGTGCTTTTCTTTTGGAAATTTAAAATGATTGGTTGAAGGGTTCAGAAAACTAGCATATTTGAGATTATAAATTTTTGAATGAAAACGTTTTTATGAATAGTTTCAACTAAGATCATTTTATTCATACCTACAAACTTATCAATGTTAAGCTAAGTTTTAATTTACCTACCATTCTTTTTATTTCATTTGCCTAGAAATTAAAACTTGTCAAAAACAACTCAAGCACAAATATTACATAATTATCTCGCTATCCTAACAACTATGTAAATAAAAAGAATTAAAAACAATACTTTTTAAACGTAAATATTTACAAATAAATGGGGAGGAAGGAACAAAACGTTAAGTACATCAATTTACTGTACAAGAATAGTTTAAAACTACAAAAGACTTACCGAATCGTCTATAATAATAATTGGTTCCGTGTCGTCCTTTTGAGCTTGGTTCACACTGGAGGTGGAGGCTTCAGGAGCGACATTGTTCTTGTTTTTGACGAGCTGCTCTGCAGACTTGATTTCATCTAGGGTAATTCCTTGTGTCGAGCGCCGCGTCTCGCGCACGCGTTTCGCATGTGCTTTTCTCTGCGTCTCACTTTCATCATCGCGTACCGGTGGCACGAACGTTCTTAAAAAGTTATTTATATAATTACAATCTGGAGAGTACAATTTACTAAATAATAACACATCTCAAATGTAATAAACCATGCTCAAATTGAAAACTCGTGAAATATCAACACTGAAAACACAACAGAGATCATGCACGCCTCTTACAAGGTTGACTGAAATTCGCAAACTGTAAAGGAACAAGCAAACAAATAAGCTCTAAAAAATCACACAATATTAACTTGAACACGGAAGTACAAATTGTATACCTTCAAATGAAGAGAGTTACTTTAATCGAAATTTAAATCGAAAAAAAATATAAATGAAAATGTATCTTGGCCTTAGAGTAGACTTGCTTTAAAAATTATCTACACACAAATCACACAATTTTAAGCTTTGTAAAACAGATGTACATTTCATAAGTATCTGACCACCTTAAGGCTGCGTCTTTAACAAAATTTGTGTGCTTCTGGATATTTTATTTTAGCGCATTAATAACCTAAAAACTTATAACAAGGATATACAAAAAGCTTTTCAAAAGAAAAAGACAAAGTCTGATGACTTATGCAAACACAGGATGTCAACAAAAAATATTTATGCAATCACAGCTTACTGGGCAGAAAAGAAAATGTCGCTCTGCATAAAAAAAAAACTTATAAATAAATCTACAAGACCGGGACAAGATGACCAAAAAAATTGAAAAAATAGCCTATTTTAGGTTGATAAACTACCATAAAACTTTGTGCAGTTATCATCTAAAGCTATAAATTCATGTAAAAATAAAGATTAATCTTAATTTTAGGAAGAATATTCATAGATATTAAATGAATCTCAAAGAATTATTTATAATATGTCAAAGTTTATTTGACATATTACTTTTTTCTGAGTGGTCAAATACTTTTGAACGGTTTAGCTTACTCCATGTTTAGCTATCATTAATGAAAATAATAGTTTGAAATAGTGCGTGTACATATTAAAGCAGTTTTCGTGTCCAAGTAAATAAAAATCAACAAGAGCGTAGGTACTTGAAGAAATTCTTGAATATGTTGCCAGGCGAGAGTTTGGTTGGCGTGGTAGAACTCTGGGTCGAATCGCTATTGTTCGACTCAACGCTCTCAGCAGAGCTGCCATACACAACAACTAGTTAAAACCTAGCTACTATTACAGCAATATAAATCTATTACAACTCCAAATACTACCGCTTTAAAAAATCATTTGCAATCTATAACATATTTTGATTGACCAGGTGCGCCTTATTAGAGGTATTAATTTTTTTTAAGTTAATAATACTTTACAAATTGTGAATCATTGGTATAAAGTGATGGTTTCAACAGTGGTAGAGTTCACAACAACATCTGTTGCACAAATAGCCCGCTCGAGCCGTGAAATACCATGACCTCACACAAGACAGGCGTGAAGCAGAAGTATTCTGCGTGCTGTCTGATGATTGAGGTCCCGGAGGCCTAATTTTAATCACATTCCCTTTCCAAACCTTTTCTAATAAGGAAAAGATGGGAAGGGAATGAGAACTTGACGGGCAAGGGAATGGAATCGCAAAGGAAATGTACATTTTTCTATCCCATCTTCTGTCTCTTAAAGGTAAGCAAAACACATCTGTCGCTTGCATATCATGCTTGTTGCAAATGCCTATGGGTAGCGGTCATTTATATGACCGCAAGAATCGTTTGCCACATTCTTGTATAAAAAAATCATCAAAGACAAAAAAGTCTAACAGGATGACAACATATAGTAATACTCGTCAAAATTTTGTGCGCCTACAGATCTCACTCCATCAACACATGCACCAAACAGTGTGGAAACAAGGTTGTATTTTCATACTACTATTGTAAAATTTAGAGGTCCAATGATACGCATTAAGATGGTCTCTTGAAAAGAAGTTTTGATGTCCACCAGTCGTTGTTCCACAAGGCAAAGATATAAATATTTATATCTATATATACTATCTATTGAGATCTTTATCAAGACATAGCATAATATATTTAGGTTATTTCAAAAGTAACGATAAAATGGATAAAATAAATAAATTGCCAATATTTTATGACTTTACACATTCGGTTGAGATTCCGCGCGGTTGCTATACACTGTGCAGATGGTGTTATTGGCGGCTGTTCTGCAAAGACGCCACCCACTGCGTACAAAGTGTCACCCTGCCTGAATGGCATAAGCCTGAGTTGCACTTCAGTTGGAGAAAATTTGGTAATAGTAATTAATAAGAGTATAAATAGGCTCCCATAAGTTTACAAAATTTTAAAACAAAGAAATAATATATTATTACTTTTGAATCAACCAAGTAAATTAAAACAGTATTATCATTTAAAGGTCTTTCAAGTGACGCCCCAGTTTTAGCTACATACCTTCGGATGGTAACGTTAGGATATTTACTGGAACTACGAGAGGCAGCGATACCAGTGCGGGAGCTGGTTTTAGGGATGGCGCCGGTGCTAGCGCTAGTGCTGGCGATGGCACTACCGCTGGCACTGCCGCTGGTACTTTCGACGGCGGTGTCGCTAGCACTAGTGCTTGGCTTCGATATATTGGCTTCCTTTTGATTGATGCTAAACAAAAAAGTTACATATTAATGCAAAATAAAAGTGTTACGAAGATTTCTCATGGGCGATGTCGCAGCAACCTTTCTTCTGGGCTTCTCAATTGCTGTTATCTTTATTTGGGTTGAAATGTATTATTATTTCAAATATATGTTTATCAATTGTTTAATGTTTTATCTTTTAAAACTTATTTTAATATATGAAAGTATTAATTATATCAGCATTCATTACAAACTTTTTCTTCAATTATATAACAATAAAAAGAAACTTTACAGAATAAGTCAGTATAATATGTATTTCGCCAAATAATACACAATGACTTAAAACATGAGGATCAAAAAGCATGAGAATGCATGTTATATGTTAATAGTTAAATGTAATATTTTAATGAATGCATTAAAATTGATGTCTTACTGCGACCAATGATCTTCATTTATATGTTATAGGTATTTTATTCAAAGAGCGGGCTTCATTCATATCAATTTCGATTTAACATTAACTAATCATTATTGTTTTGTTTACACCTAAAACTGATAAGGATTTTAATAAGTTTTTGTTTATAAGTAGGTAATTATATAATAACTTCCAGTTATGGCGACCGAACATAGTCGCCTCTACATTGACGTTGGAACCCATTATATTTGGTATTTTAAGACGAAACGAAGGATTCGTTGGTCGCAGCATATCGCAATAACATAGTAGTGCAAGGAACTTGTTTGTGACGTACTCTTTATTTGCTTCCTGTTGTTTTCGTTTGGCCTTGCCGATCATCGAAGGAATCATACTCTGCGGCATGGGTGGTATAGCAGAACACGACGACGCTTTCGCCCTTTCAGTCATGTAACGCCGACTGAGGCTGTTCAAATACACACATCCACAATACAGCCTTCATTTATACAACGAACGTAAAAACCACGGGATATAGCTAGTCTCTCATAAACCTTCTTAATATTGTACTCAATATAAGAGCCATTTTGTAGATAATGAAATATAAAGTTACGCCTGTAAGACAGATTTCCACTTGGCACCTCTCGCTTCTTCTACATTCATATATCTACCCATAATTGTTTTTAGTTTACGGTTACTACTTAACTCGCCTTTCTTTAGTACATCATTGCTTTGAGCGACATAAGTTTTCCTGGATCGTCACATACAAACACTGAAACTCACTTTTCCAACATAGATTTGTCTTGTCTCTCTCTATATTCTTCCTATTATCGTGATCGAACCACCGAAGCATACTTTTCACAATTCTAGTCACAGCATCCTCTTTTAAACCATACTTTTTTCTTACGACCGCTAAAGCTATTTTTAATACTGTCATTCAACAAATCTCAACAGCATTAATACTACTAACATGCTTTGCCTGCCAAACCCAGCTCTCAATTCTTCCCTTTCAAACACCATTCTTTCATACTGTCTACGTTACGTTCAATCATTCATTATACTGACATGGCATGACCATTAAGACATGGTCATCAGTGTACAATAGACATTTGTAAAGTCTCTATAAAGAGGCTTTTCGCTTGTACAACTTTGATCTAGTTCTATCCGCTCGTAACCAAGATTCACTAAACATAACCTCTTTTTACTCTATCATATGTTAAATTAAAATATATACAAATGTAAATTTTTAATTTATGTCTTAAACCATGCATGTTAAATTATACAACCATTATCCAAAGATGATTGCCAGGAGTAGATAAAATCTGTTAGCTTACACCTCTGGCTCATAAGGGTGCATGTTTTTACTTTAATTTACACAAAGTTTTACTATATAAATGAATGGACAAAGTCGTACTCACCTCTTCTCATTGTCGAAGCTTTGTGTTCTTCGTAATGTTACATCATTATTGGAGGTATCTTGTGGTTTCCCTGAAATTGTATGTAAAATATTTGTATCATTACAGTCACGATTCAATGTGCATTGTAAATATTTTGATATTTATGAAATTTTGATGAATAGCAAAAAAACATCGTTAATTAAATAGAATAATAAATGACACAAGTGATGACGGGCAGGTGGAAGTATACTTTAAGATATGCAGTAGTAAGAGTAAAGTGAAAAAATTTATTCAATTTGATGATTTGAAGAAAAAAATTGAGTTTTTAGTCATTGGCGATCTAATGTCTAAAAAATGTATTTCTTTCTAGGGGTTCACACTCAATACTACTAGTACTTAATAATTTTGTTAATTATAATAAAAATGCTAAGTAGCTGTTCATAAAATTCAAAAAAAAAAATTGTTAAATTTAAATTAACAAGACAAGTGAATATCACTTTTGGTACATATTTATGTTTTCAGAATACAACAAGGTTCCTTAATGTTGCTTTAAAGTATTTGCTATTTAAATAAAAAATAATTCTAACATGGTTTTTAATAAAATTATTAAAACTTTCTTTATAAAAATTATTTAAACTGGTTTTTAATATATTGACTTGTATACAAGTAATTAATAATTCATCATATATTTTACATAATTTCAAATTAACGTTCCAAATTTAACATCCATTCCATTAACTCACATTACTCTTTCAGATTTCTAACATAATTACATTGCATTATATAGCTTAAACGAATAGTAGCTAATTGCTAAATATGGAATCTATGTTTAATTATATGGCTTGTATACATACCGTAGAGTAAACATGATGGCGATCCTTAAGACCTATTAATTTCTATATGAAAATCATATCAAGAAATTTAATGTTCAGTCTAAATGTTAGTAGTTGCATATTAAATGTATTCATGCACAGTTCTACATACTTATACACTATTTAGAAACACATAAAAATGATTATTTCCATTAACCTTTCTATGAACATTAACAAAGACATAAGACGAACACAAATAAATTTTTCAACGTTTAGTTTTCCTAGCTAATTCGAAACATCGACCCCCTTCATGACTACCGATGAAAAATTGGAATGGACATACACACTATGACAAAATTGCAGAAAATGTATTATTAGTATTCATGCTCCTTATATTTTATTTTTTAAGTAACCAAAAAAAGTACCTGTATATATAGAAATAGCTTAAATATAACTACTATTAGTGCAGTAAAAGACAAAACGGCAAGTAAGTTTTCACATATGAATAAAGAAAAACAAAATAGTAATAAAATCACAAAGAGAAAAATGGATTTTAGAAAATAATTTAACAAGAAGAGTTACTTAATAGTTATCACGGTAAACGACAGCAATTAGTCCTTAGTCTGCTCTATATTTCAACGAGATTAGTATTAAATAAATCTATTTCCGGTTCTGCTAAACTATTTATTGAACTGTACAGTTACTTTGAAATTGTTGACTATCATTGCTTCTCAAATCCGAGCACAAGCTGATTTTGATTCAATGATTTTTATTACCATTCCAACTAAGCTAAAATAAGTTTAGTGGTTAATGGTAATAAAAATCGTCTTAACACAAACACATATAAACATAGGTTTCTATCACATTGACCATTACATATCCACCAATCTCATTGTTATGAGGCACTATTAACACTACTATTCAGTTTTGCAGCATAAATTTGTCTTCAATCTGCCTCTCAACATTGAAAAACCAACGTAGCAAATAACTTAAAATTGTTACAGTTTGCTATTGTGTTCATAGACTCTTTTATTTCCTACTTATTCTTCATCTATATACCCATTAACCATTTTTGAATTGCTTAAAATGTCTTGATATTGGTCAATAGTTAGAGTCCATCACCACACATAAATTACTCCCACTATGTCCTTTATGTTTCCATTATTATGATCGCATGTTAACATTACTTACGATATGAACGTGTTTTTGCACGAACTGAATATGTTCGCTGGCAGGGTGCTATTGCTAGACTACCACATTTACCATCTGTTCGATCGATGTATTTGTACCATAACTTAGGCACACTTTCAATAGCTGATTTTAACATTCGCACTGGCCTCCGTTTCACTGTATGATAGTGATAAAATGTTAAGGGCGAATAATGAATAGTGGTCAATACTAATGTTTGAGACATCTTCATGTGGACATCAAGTACACTTCACGACCCAAGCTTTAGCTGGTAATTTAGTGCAATCACGACCTAAAGTTTAGCTGGTAATTTGGTGCAATTTCACGACCCAAGGTTTAGCTGGTACTTTGGTGCAATTTCACTAAAGGTTCTCAATTTTCCGAAGTGAAGTAGTATAGAGTAATGAATAAGTAATGATTTAGAAATAAAAAGAAAAATAAGCACAAGGATAGATTTTTGGTGAGCTGATTGCTTTAGGTGCTAATATTATAGCTTCCAAGAGGTTACTTGAAGTAAGGAAAATGAAAGAAGCAATGTATGAAGGCGAATAATTAAATTTACCATTAACTAAGGAACCTTGTTTCGCCTTGTTGCTTTCCAAGGTGTTGCGTTTGAAGCTATTGCTTCTAGTTCTGCTATTGCCAATCCTGCAAGATGCCATAAGCACCGCAGTTTGAAGCCATGCAGTTATAGATGGATCGGCGACTTCGAGGCATGTTTGACCCTGAAAGGACAATTATTCATCAACAATAAAAACAATAATTATCTAAAAATTAATGTGTTATATTACACATAATAAGCACTTTCATATTTTTTGCATTGAGTCTATTTTATTTTTTGTATAATAAGGTGTAAAATGAGCAAATGGTAGATATTAAGTGAGCACTTAACGCATTTTCAACAAGCAAATGAGTTGTAAATATATTGCCAGATAAGAAGAGAAAATATGAATGGGATGGAAAGAGGAAGAAGATCGTGATTGATTCCCTGGCACCTCTCTCATAAGATGAAACATGAAATAGAGATATGAAATATATAAAATATGAAAAGAGAAACATGAAATACTCCTACTTTCTGGCTATCTATGTAGGGTTATTAATTTTAAAAAGAAATTGACATACATTCAAAGAGTTTTAAATTATTACTTGTTTGAATGGGTAGACTGACCGGTTGGCGCAGTGGCAATACACTTGTTTTTCATGCCGCAGGTCGTGGGTTCGATTCTTACACTTACACAAGACAATCATTCGTGTGCATATGAACATGTCTGTTGTCTTGAGTTTGGATCTAAAGACCACCAGAGGACCTGTCCTTCCGCTGCCCGCAGCAGCGTCCTTTTCTTAGTACAGTGGAGCATTATGGGATCGCCGACCCGTCTGTCTGCCAAGCGTGGCGATTATGACACATTTCCTCCCAAAGATGCGATCAATGGTGAAGGCCGATGTCCAGCAGTGGATGATCATACGATGAGGTGTGAGGTGTATGAATAGGTTATTTGAAATGTGTAAAAAAAGGTGTATTCCTTAAAAATGGTCTAAAGTGTAATTAACACAAATTGGTTACACATAACACATTTTCTCCTAATATGTTAAACAAAAGGAAGATGATTAAATTTAACATTTGATTATCCAAAATTACAATGACCTGTAACATTTTGTATCACTTTACAGCCATAAATTAGTATCAATGGATACTAATTTACAGCTAATAATAATATTGGTAACATTGTAACACAATTCCCATTACACAGGAAACAGAATACAGAAGTGGTTAATAGGAAGAAACAAGAAAGAAAGAGGAAGAATGAAAGATTATCTCATGACTTAAAGGCAAACACAAAAAGAAATTTGTCAAAATTCCAGAGGAAAGTCAGAAACACTTAAAATTAACGTTATACGAGATGAGAAAGGATGACGAGTATCGGTATTGAAAAATGGAGGGGATATTTAAAATTTGAATGTGAAAAAGCATTGATGTCAAACACCAGATGTAGAGAAGGAATTAGGTTAAACACGCTTACGATAGAAAATTTTGAGAGCTAGGAGGTTTAGTTGCGAGCCTGCTGTGAGTCTTTTTCAATATATATTGGAGGTGTAGCCTAGTACTACCATGGATTGATGCAAAGCCGTTATCATCCCTCTATAAGGGAAAGGGTTCATGGCATGATTAATACCAAAAATAAACTACCAAAGAGTCAGCCATCTCAGCGAAAAGTGCTGCAACTTTTTGCTAAGATCTCTTTGATAAAGAGAGTTTGAAGGAAACAGTGGAAAGAATCTGTGATATAAAAGTAGGGTATAAGAAGGGAATGAGTCACACGGATCAGATCTTTTTTTTTGCATATGATCAAAGAAGAGTGTTTTGATTCAACAAAAAAAAATAAGCTTTGTATTTTCAAACCTGAAAAAGGTCTACGACAGAGTAAAACGAAATGATCTGTGAACATTCTTGGTTGCGTACACAAGCATTAAAGTCTCTACATACAAAAGGTTACTGCTTGTGTTAGGATTAATGGGGTCTACTCAGACTGGTTTAACATCAATAAGAGTAATACGACATCGCTACATCTACGCGGCTGTTCAATCTCTTCATGAATTAAGGGTGATATGCTTGTAATATAACTCTTGTACGCCGATGACCATGTCTTGCTTGCATCATTGGTGAAGGACTTACAGTTTATGCTAAAAGCCATGAATGATTAATATACAAATAATGCATAACTTGGACGGCAGAAGTATGGAAACGGAATTAGACAAGACAAAAATATTCCATTGCTGTTTGAAAAGATTTGCTTTATTTATTTCTTTACATTTTGTAGGGTTCAACTATGTTAAAAGGAAATCTTTCAGTGAATATTCCTATCTACAAAATTTACGATACTTCGCCTTAATGTGGCGTCACCATTCTGTACAGTTCCATTTTACATTGTTCCAATGTGGGTGCCGATTTACATATGAAACATTTCAAAAGCTAAAACTGTAAATACTACTCACTGAGTAATTCTTTATGTCAGGATCAGCTCCAGATTTCAATAAATGAGATACTGCTTCTTTCTGGCCCCAAAGTGCGGCAGCGTGCAGTGGAGTCCAGCCCTCATAGTCGATACAATTGAGATCTAATTTGCAATCTTTTAGGAGGATTTTCAACACCTACAAAGCAATTATTTTTATTGTAATTTCATTGTTTCATCTTTCTAGATCCACCAACAACATTATTTATTGCTCAATATTTAAAACAAATGAGTATGCATTATTCTTAATCAAGGCCTACAAATATTGTAACCAAAGGGTACACCTCACCTAAATTACAACATATTTGCAGAAACAAACTTTTACATAATAACATTAGTTATCTACATTACACAATTTCACTTCACTTTATCTTTTAATGTTTGTTTTATTTCAAAATATCAAATAAGGTAAGGTCCTATAAGTTCATCTAATAAACAAACCAAACCCTTACTTGGATACTCCTATCCTATTACTTCACTAAATTGAACACTCGATGTTAAGACTTTGTTGTGCTTCTCTAGGGTGCCAATAACTCTCCAACATATGTACTAGTTCCAGAACTACTTGTAAAAACAAGTCACTTGGACACACTGCATGTGACGCTTAATTATCATACTTTAACTTCTAGTTTCCTGTACACTCATTAATTAATCATTGAATCAAAAAGTTACAAACTAGAAAAGCACTTACATCAATATATCCCTTAGCGGCGGCTACATGTAGAGGTGTTCCCCCTGTCTTTGGATCCCTGACATCGACATAGCCATTTATAGCCCATAATCGGGCATCTTTTAGTAATGCATTAGATTCTGCCTTCCGGAATTTATCGCAATCAATCCCTGAAAATAAATCAATAATTTTAAACAAGACTAATTTTTAAATTAAAAACATGTTTAACTCAAATTGAGTTGGAGAGGGATAGAAAAATGGAGCAAAACTTTAATGTACTGGTACACAGATATGAGAAGAAATATAGGAAGACCTAATCAGAGATGAGTACATGACATCAAAAGGGTTCGAACAGTATAAACGCGAGCTGGAAACAGAAATCTATAGAAAAACTTGGTGGAGGCGGCATTTGCACACAGACAATAACGCTTTGTTTGAATAAAAATGCTATTACTCTTATTAATAATGTAACTGACAGATGGTGCATATTCTAGATTGATACATAAGCAAAGCGATACAAATACGATACCTTTTGTATCGATAGCTTTTTTCAATAGTTTTTTCATGCTCTCTGGAATTTCTGATATGTCGACGGGTAATTCACCATCGTAATTAACAGCTGCTACATCGGACCCATTATCAATGAGGAACCTGAAAAACATATTAATGATTCTATCAATAACTAGCACTAATCATACAACATTGTACGAGAAAATGAACGCAAAAATCATCATGTACTTAGCCAATCTTCAATACATGTGATATACGAAAAGTATGTATATGAAACGTTATGAACATTTCATTAAATTCTTTTTTAAGAAAAATGTTTTAAATCTACTTAATGGGGTGAAAGTAAGCCACTGATGCAGTAAATAATCTTTAAAGATAACAAAATATATACCTCTGGCTTCCCTAATACTTCTATGGAATTACACTTATTACCACGTCGCCATCGTCATTTTTGTCGATTAGGCCTCTGGCGACTCACTCATAAGACGAAACGCAGAATAATTCTACTTCATGCCTATATTCTGTGAAACAGTGGTATTTTACCGGTCGAAAAGGCCACTCGTGCAACAGATATTGTTGCCGCGGACTCTATCACTGTTACCACTGGCTTTTACCCTATTAATCCTTAATTATTCGAAAAGATGCAACACGATATGGCCAATCAGTGATTTACTTCTTTTGCAGAAAGAAAATTGACTCCTATCATCCAACAAAACCAAAACCAAAAAAAAATAAATACAAAAAATTACATAAATAACGCATATACACAAATATGTAGCCTTTTTCTGGTAAACAGTAAGACACACCAAATAAATACGATAGACAAATTAGTATTATAATATAACAATAGTATTAGATCGTAAATACAAAAATTTACCCCTTTACTTTTTAACTAAAGGACTAAGATTTATGGGGAAGGTTGTCGTATATAATTTATGTAAATTAGCTATAAATAGGTTAATTCTTAAAAATCTAAAGGTGGATATGAGGCTAGGTCGCTAGTTTAATATCATATATGACAATTTATTCTATATTATATTGGTGCATAACGCATCAGGCGCTTCTCTGATGATTGCGAAAATTGTTTGTTTTTCATTTATAAATTTATAAAATATTATTTATATAAAAATGCTAATGTTGAATTTTCATCTTTCCTTTTTCATAATAGTTTTAAGAATCCTGACAAAATATATAAAACGATTAATAATGATACCATGCCAATAAGTTGAAGGCATTTCTTGAGATATTGTTAATGTAATAAGAAGTCTCATAATTTTAACACCAAATGTACTATTACTTCTTATTACAACATACATTTTTTATTCAGAGATGCTCAGCATAATGAAGTCTAGTCCATCCGGGAGGAGTCATGGCAGGAATGCCATGACTTAAAAAATATATGAATTACGATTCTAATCGTCGGACTGACATGCTGCACAAGCTAAAAGTCGCACGTCTTAAAAATGTATTTTTTGCTATGGTAGATTGACTAAGTAAAATCAGAATACGGTAATTTTAATATAAATCAACCGATTTTATGATTATCATTATTCATGACATCATTATACATATTAGTTATGACATTCAGGGGAAGAACCTCAATGATACCTCACTCTTCGCAATCGGTCAATCCGTTTTGGCTACAGGAGGACACAATGAACATACTCTTCCTTTCTAAGGGTTATTTAGGTAATATAAATTCGATAGAATACGAATGTGATCATATTAGCTGTTTTAGAGTACGTAAGAACTCTGTTACGTTCCCACTCTCTCTGATATTTGTATCGCTAATAAAGTAAATTCGATAGACTAGTACATATTAAAATTTGTATTTATCTCACAGTATTTATTTTTATTATTGACCGTATTATTTTATATTTTTTTATTTTATATTATATTATATTCATGTATTTTCTTATTAAATATCAGCGGTACGAAGGATACGATGATTAAAAAATTGTATTTATGTAAAAAGTTTAAAATGTTTTTGTCTTCTGATAAAGGAATATATTAATACATTTTCTTAAAAACAATGATTACTCGTAGTATAGTATATAGTACAATTTAGTTACCTCGCAATGCTGTCAAAGCCGCAAGACGCAGTGGCGTGTAGCGGAGTCCAGCCTTCATTGTCGGGTCTATTCACATCTGCGCCGAGGCTGACCAAAAACTCCACCATGTCCATGTTATCATCAATGCAAGCCTGAAAAATCGAGCTTTACATCAATCACGTAAAAAAAATTATTACAACAATATTTTCATCATATACATATTTCATCCATTTATTATTCTGCAAGCAAGTTTGAGGTCATTAATTTACCAACATTAGGCCCTCGCTATTGTAAAATATCAAATAGCTAATTAAGAGCTGTTCAATTAAGGGGCTCGGAAGGGCACGACCTCAATAACGAAACCTATAATAATACAAATATCCTATAATATAATGTTCAACAGTGGTGAAAGGCTGTTTATATAAATATGATTATCAGCCAAACCTAAATTGTAATCGCTTGGAGAGATCGGTGAGTACCACACATAAATAATGGACGCCCCGTAAATTAAATAAATGTGACAGACTGAAAGTTATATTTGTGTCAGTGTAATAGTGATGGTGTAGCGTAATCTGAGTAAATCAAGTTTGTATTATAATATGAGAGTTAACTGTTGATCAAAACTTCATGCGCCCCAATTGCCCTTGATTGATGAAAAGATATTTCCTACAAACTTTTTATTTTCCAAAAAAAAATTTAATTAACAAAAAAAGTCAAGTTTTTTTATAACATAATTCGATTAGTAAAAAGTTCTGACAAACCTGTGACAGTTTAGCGAAATTTTAACGAACTTGCCATCTTTTGTTGGTTTCGTTTTTATTTATATTTTCATTTCTTTATTTGAACAATTACGATATACTTAATTATTACTATTATTTTTTAAATTGAATAGCTATTCTGAATTAGCGCAATGCTGCTAATGGAGGGGCACGCTAGAAACCAACAACACATAGGTCGCGCTAAGGTCATGTGATATACGGTGAGTTTGCTACCCTTTCTTATCCGTAAATAAGTGTTTAAGAATCTATGTATTTTTTTTACCAGTTTCTATTACTATTAACATTTTTGCCATAAGTTTCTGATTCACTCATTATTATTAACCTTTGTACACACATTGTCAGAGGCACATAAAATAACATAGGGTACTAAAGTATCGGGGTAAACCCCAGAAAAACTCGCGCAAGCGTAACAAACAGGCTAACATGCACATATGTTAAATTAAGTTAGGATTAACATTAATCATTTCTGTAGTAGATAGACAACTAGTAGTGAACACAGTTATTCAATATTTTCGAAAACTTTCCGTTTACTGAAAATATCGAATAACTTTGCGCGAAGAATAAGCAGAGAAGAGAACATTGAAGTATTAATAAAATATAAACTAATACAGTACTGGTGCAGCTTACCTTATAACACAGGTCTTTTTAGATAAAACATTAAACTAAAACGTACTGATATTCTTCTATCACATAAATAGAAAATCAACAATTATGCATACACACACAATACATTATGGTGCGATTAAATATCATGCGAGTCTCTGAGACATTGTTACTCTTAATTATAGAATTAGAAATATCATTGTAAGGGAAATTATGTGGCTTAAAAGCTTCCTTTATTTTAGCCAACAGATGTCCACTACTAAACAGAGGTCAGTTAAAAGTATAAATGAAATCAAATTAATAGTTAAAAATATATTAATCAGTGTTTAGTGATAAACAATTAACGTATTGTTTTGGTAGCAGAACTATCGTCAACATAAGGTATGAAATATCTACAGCAGAACATAAGGAAGTACTGTGATCTGTGGATCGTAGATATGAAAAACATACATAGAGTACGCTTGAACGCGCTATTCGACGGCTCTTCAGAAGAAAATCAAAGGGCTACCATAGTACTAGTGAAAAAGAGGAGCAGAAGCAAAGAACTGTCGCATCACCTCCCAGTATTTCAGCATCTATCTGCCACATACACAACATTGCGCGTTGTTATCCTAAATTATTGTTAATCAATAATTCCGCTTTTTAAACCGCTCTCCTACGAAAACATATTCGCAATGCTATTTACCTTTATTTTATAAACAAATTTCATCATACGAATAATTTGCAGTTGCAAAAGATACGGTTAATCAGTTTAAAAAAATTAATAGTCCGTCAGCAAATTGAGATATGTATATATATGTATGTATACATATGTGTAAAATATTTCGCCAATATTAGCAAAAACCATGCGCAGCAGCTATGCAAAATTAAGCATATTTGTCATAATTTTATACTGAATAGCTAACATAATTACTAAGTTGAAGAAGTAGGAGAAGAGAAGAGAAGGCTGAAAATAAACTGAAGTTAAAACACACAAAAACATTTAACAAAATATCCACACTTATCGCATCATTTCTCTCTGAAAAATAATCGATACTCGAGAAATCAAAGCGGAAGTTTAATAAGTATATGGTACACACATATAGTTGTTAGGCATTCTGTCCATTACATTATACATAAAACTCGCCATTGCATTATGAAATCTGTGTCTAAGTTCAGGTTCAATAACAGAGGCGATGTATCCGGTATAAAGACACTGAGTGAGTGACGTATAGTTTTAAAGATACAGTTGCACTCGCATTGACATGTAAGTAATAATTTTCAGTTTTAAATTTTTAACATGTGGTCTTCCGTAATACACGTCATTTCCAGATACCTGTATAATTTTTAAATTTTATGTTCTGTATCATAATTATAAATACAAATAATATAGGTCAACACCAACACTATTTTGATACTAGACTGGCGATAGATCTCTCATCGTCTCAATTTTCGAAGTAAACTATTTTAAAAGTTTTATGATTCTTATCTGTTTTTATCTCTGAAGCTAAGGCTTAAACAAACAAGATTCCAGCAGTTTACATTTATTTGTAACACCTATATTGTATAAATTATGGGTTGTTTAAAATTAATGAAGGTAAAAAAAATGTAGTTGTATCTGTTCATAATTTTCTGGCGGTTTATAATGCGGCTCAGATTCTAAACCGACGATGTTTACAGTCTGACGGTGACAATACAACACTACACAATACATTAACCATTCATTATCAAAGCAGCCGGATACAGGCATTGCACTTTGTACATAACACAATGGGCTCACAAAATAACCGATTCTCACCACAGAGTTGCAATTCTATTACTAGAGTTGTATTCAATATCAACGAATCTCCGCTGTCTCTGAAACGACCTTGAATAAAGTTACGCGCTCATTTCTAAATTTACATGACGCTCTATCATTCAGCAATATATCATTCCAGAACAAAATATTTAGGTCGGTCAATGACATCATAAATTTTGAGATTTAGGCAATATGTTTAGATGTAAGGACAATAATTGGGGCGTTTTCATGTAACCGGCTGTCAGTTACGACTTCAATAAAAACAGGTCAGTAGAAAACAGTAACGAAGAAAACAAAATTTCTAACCGTTATTTATCTACATGTCAATATAGCAATATATAAATTTTTTAATTTGAAAAAAAAAAAAATTAAAACAATTTGCTTAAAGGTTCGTATCTCACCAGGAGGATCTAAACTCAAACCACACTTTTTTTCACATTCACCACCGTTTTGGGTTCATGTTTCTTTAAAATCACTTTCATTTAAGTAAATTAAAAAGTAACAAAAAATTCCAAACATTTTTTATTATTATTTAATACCAAAATTCT
>DWLR01001223.1:0-19283 GCA_018246295.1 Papilio alexanor hazarajatica
CAGTAGTATATTATTATTCATTTCACTGAGTATATGTCTCAGGAGGTGGGCGTGAACGTCACAAAATCTTTTGATAATGTAATGTAATGTAATTTTAATAATGTCATCCATATGATGACATTATTAAAAATTAGTTGTATTTTTTTTATTATTTTGATGAAAATTTTCATTCAGGAAAGATGTATAAGTATTTTTTTTTATTGTTAAGTGTAATGAAATGAACATTACAGCGAGAGGCTCGCGGCTCGGTGACCTTTAAGATCGTCCCGTCATACCGCTCCGCGCCGCCTCCATGCGAGGTAAGATATCCTTATTTTCGTTACAAATCTAAATCAGTTTTGAACCCTTTAGAGGGCTGTGTGTTGACTCAACGCTTACTCTGTCGATTGCATTACTCCTTTAAACTGAAGCAAATCTGACGATGCTGACTATAGTACCAGATAATCTTGTATTGGGTTTACTTGAATGTTTGAAATTAGAAGTGTGATACTAACGCTTGCTTCAGACTAACCGACAAAACTTAAAGCGTAGCACAAAGATTCGACAAGCGCACATAAATAACTGCTAAATGCTTGTCCTGAAAGCATAAAATCAAATCGGTCATAATAAAAACAAAATAAAAATTTTATATTTTTCCCTCCTAACTAGCTATTCCGGATAAAGCCTTCGCCCGTGCTAGTAAGTAGCTGGAAACGAAGCAGTCGCTACTTTATGTTGTTTTATGTTGGTCGTATAAACTTTATGTTATGTTGTGTTGTTTACGTCGCCCGGGCATGGCTGCGCGTCCCCGAGAAGATCTGCGTTTCTGTGCGCTTGTTGTTCTTACTATGGCTTCACTCCGTCATTACTAACTATTTATTTATCCTTTATAACAATTGGATTTCTCTTATTTTGTTCAAAAGTATTGATTTATGCATCAGTAATCATATAACAATATATGCTGTTTCATTTTATAGTTCTTTCATTTTTTCTTATTTGTATGCTTTTGGTAAACTATAGTCTTAGATTAGACTATATTATGTAGTGTATGTACATTGGTATTGATGGTAGAATTTAAAACGTATTAATTTGATTAAAAAAGGTAATTCCATTTTTCATTACACCTAGTAACCGATTTATATTGTCATGACTTGCAATATAAACAGAACAGTTTTTCACATTCTGTTAATTTTTTAGATATTCGTGAGAGCTCAATTTGATTACGATCCTTTAGAAGATGAATTGATTCCGTGCGCTCAAGCCGGCATTGCTTTCAACACTGGAGATATACTGCAGGTACGTTTACTATAATTTCTAGTGTATTTGGATATTGTATATTGTAGACACATTTAACATTGTAAACACTGAAAAAAAAAAACAGTTCTTGATCACAATCCTCCCTGAGGGTAAGTGGCTGTGTGATTTAGATGGCATATACTAATTTAACAGAACTAATAGATAATAGGAGAACAGTAGAAGCTGTGAAGGACTTTTTATTGAAACTACGAGTGCTCGCCACAGATAACTTTATTATTTTTCAATAGATAGTATCTTGATAAATATTTAACACACCCCCTTATCAAAATAATTGACATACAGTCATAAAAAAAACTAACCATTTAAAATTCGACAAAAAAAATTACATTGTAGTGACACCTAACTGTTCAACCAAATTATTATGTTTTTAGTAACTTAAACTCTTTGTTAAAATAGTTGTCTGCGGCGAGCACTCGTTGTTTCAATACTTTTCATAAATTAAAATGTGACAAAAAATCTCTGACGTATTGTGCAGATAATAAGCAAGGACGACTCGCACTGGTGGCAGGCGCGCAAGGACGCGGCGGGCGGCTCGGCCGGCCTCGTGCCCAGCCCCGAACTGCAAGAGTGGCGCGCGGCCTGCGCCGCCGCGGAGCGCTCCAACGCCGACCAAGGTAAATATAACTTCTTCCCTGTCTTCTTCATCTCCTTCGTCTCTTTTATGCATAGTCAGCCCACTTACGCTTAAAAGGTATTCAACGTATATAGGTTTGCGCAACTTCGCATCCTTATCTTCCTTCGTCTTCCTCATCTTCTTTTCCTTCTCCAAGCATAGCTCAAAAAACTCCCGCTTAAAAGGATTCTTTTTCTTGTTTGATGCCAAATTCTTGAACTCTCGACACAGTCGCTTTAAATGGTGAACATGTGCTCTTATGAACACATCATTTAATTTTAACTTTATTTACCTACCTACCTATGAACACAGTAACAGTTGACAGTCGTTTCATTTCAAATTCCAACCCAACTTCTGACAAGCGTATGATGACCTGCAGAGAACGCCGATCTAAATCGAGTTATCGTTCGACTGTTGTGATTATTATGTGACTTTATTTTATGAACGCATGCATATAGTGTTAGTTTTTATTGATTTCATACATCTATCATTAACATTGTGTGTTTTCGTTTCAAAATATCATTGGACCAACAGTCGGTACGTAACTTCATTTTTATCATGCTAACAATAATAACTCCCTATATATTGAATCAAAATAAGAAATGTTATTTTATCTGTTCCTCTTGTGCATGGTATAATCATTCCCACATTCAAATTCTCGAAGTGAAAATTAAAGAACTTACAATTCTATCAAAACTTCATAGTTATTTAATAAAAAGATTTGCTTCAGTAGCAAGTACGTAAAATATTTAAGTGCGTAAGTTACTTGATACTTGATTGGATTGTGGGAGTTTATTCCCCGAAAGATGACTATTCTAGTACAAGTGGGTAATACTCTGAGATTTACTTCAACTGTCACAATACTCTATTTTTACATATAAAGCTTAAGAGTAATTAGGAAATTAACAAAAAAAATGAACGATTCTTTGGTTCGGTACACGAGGGAGACCAAAAAATAGCGTATAGAAAGAGAAAGAGATCTTTACGTTGTTGATTTGAGCAAAAGAAGAGAAATATTACGTCTGTAGTATGAAGCCAAAGTCCCGCCTTCCTCCGTAATAACAGAAAAAGTATTTTAGTTTAATTCACTACATACTTCATATTATATGTAACTGAAATTCCATTCAAGTAATATACTGTTTACCTTTTTATAATCTCAGAGCGTTACTCTTATATTGCGTGTCGTTCCCAATCGTGTCGATGTAGCGAACCCAAGCCTCCATTACCGTGTGTTTCCATTGGCGTGTGCATGACCCGTGTTGTAATGTTGTGCGGCTAGGAGCCGAGGGCTGCGTGTCGCACACCGACGGCTGCGAGAACACAGGTACACATTCAAATCTTTATGATAATCATCTGTGTACTAAATGCTACGTATAGATACTTCAATTGCCAAATGTTAAATGTGCATGTTAAATGTTAAATGTGCAAATGTCTATCTATATGTATAAAATGCTCAACATTATTGTTTATTATACATCAACATAATTGTTGAATATACACTATCCAAGACATTTTAATTGTTGTCGTCTAAGAATTGTTGAAAATACACTAAACGGTAATGTGTATTTTCAACAATTCTTCAACTATTTCAACAATAATTTGTCGAATTTATACTCTATCCAAATAATACACTCAACCGTATTGGTAAATATACACGCTAAGTACATTAACTTAATACATTCAACGTCATTTCTAATATACACTATTTAATATTATAATTTGAAAATAACTTAATTTTTTAACCTCTTGCTGAGTTGATCGATTTGGTAATTGAAGTATAAGTAATAGGACGGGACCTGCTCACACTTTGTATGCCGTAACAATAGCTTAAGGCAGTCGATGCATGAATCGCACTTTTCGCTTGACTGTACTCTTAAACTACCTAACAACTTTGCAGTAATGTTACATTTTAGTTCCCGTAATATTTAGTACTACATTGACGTTGTAATCGACTGACATTGTTTTATTTTATTACATTGTTTTGTAACTGATTTCATTGAATCATTTTTGTTTATTTATATGTTATACGTACTAACGTATACATACTTACATAACTACATTCCTATATACTTTTTATCACTTTGTAGCGTTGTAACTAATATGATGGTGACTTATGGTACTCTTCCTTATTTTAAATCTACTACACATCGCACCCATATGCGTATCTTGCTCACTGATTTCTCAAGCTGCACGCATTTCGGACTGGATACGCTATTACGCGCACACAATAACATGAGACTCGTGTTAAATACATCACACCTACGTTTTTACTGCTCTATAGAATTCTTGTTTTATAGGAAGCGACGAAGACGAAGTGAATGTGTTATTATTGCGTATTATTGTGAACTTTTTATACACTGTACAAGCACACCTCAGTGACGTCATCGGATTTAGATCCCATGTTGTTATACACGTTATGTATGTCACATTATAGTACACATTACTTAGAGACAGAAATATTCTCTTGACCTCACTCTTCATAGATGGTATTAATCATGGAATAGATGTCAAATGTCATTTAAAATTTAACTAAACCTAACCTAACTCAAACAAGCACTGGGATGGAGCAAAATAGTTTTTTTAATGTTTTTTTTTAATACATATATTCTTTGCACTTTTTGTATATTGAAAACTATTGAGACATATTTTTATTACCATTTTTTTTTTCATTATAATATAACTCCTCATTAAATAATTCTCGCCATTTTCATTCAGTTCTTACCACTTGGTACTTTATTAAATGGTAACAATTTCCAGAATATTCCAGTCAAATACTTTCACATTTCGAAGTACAGCACTACTATGTTCATTTTACCGTAGCTTTGTTTAAAAAAAAACTCATTAAATATGTTACTTTTGGTACAACTAATTCATACCATTTTTTTCGCGAAAACAAAACCAGTAGTTCTGAATACTAGACTTTTTTTTACAAAAACTTACTAAATATGCTTAAATGAACAATGCGTATAGAAAGCGACGATAAATATGCACATCCTTTAAAAAGAGCAATCCGCTAATTTAGACTTCGTGGAAACCTTATATATTACAGTTCGTGTTTTGTGCGACAGAAATGTCAATGTGTATTATTAATGGTCGTGTACTATATAACTATTTCCATTATTTTAATTTTACTTTTCAAATAATAGTAATTCAAAAATAATTTCACTTTTCACTTGCAGACCGTATTTAAGAGAATAATAGTAATTCATTTATCATTTGTTGCAGTCAATTGTTCTATATTTGGCCGTAAGAAGAAACAGTCCAAAGACAAGTATTTGGCGAAGCACAATGCCGTGTTCGACCAACTCGACGTCGTCACCTACGAGGAAGTCGTTAAACTGCCCTGTAAGTACTTTATTACCCAACAGTTGACGACCGACGATTGACGACGAAACCAGAACCTTTAGTAGCTATTGTTTAAGCTTGTATTCGTAAAAGAAAACGGTATATCTTAAACTATGAAGTAAAAGGTTATATGTTCTACACAAAAGAATCGACTGTACTAGAAATATCTTCTGAAGAAGAAGCCAATACCGCCACAGCCAGGTTATTACATTTGATCGAATACAACATAGATCGAATTGTCACCGACCGAGCTCTTACTGATCGGCCTTGACCAAGCCTTGGACAGACACGTCGTGTAAACTTTCACATAAGAAACCATATCTGAAATTAAAAATGTACATAAATTCAAAATAAATTACTATGTTACAGCTTTCCAAAGAAAGACGATAGTGCTGTTGGGCGCGCACGGAGTTGGCCGGCGTCATATCAAGAACACGCTGATCGCGCGCCACCCCGATCAGTACGCGTACCCCATCCCGCGTGAGTACAATCGATATACAGTAGAACCTCGATTATCCAAACCAATCGGGACCGAGGCTGGTTCGGATAATTAAAAGTCCGGATCATCAAAACGTGGGTTTTATGGGAAGAGATCATAAACAACACCTTATCAAATTAAAACAGTGCATTGACATTTTTTAATTTTTTTTTCCATCGTAATAACATTACGTTTCCGCTTGGGAGTTGAAGGACTCGGCGTTGAAGCCATGGCACAATTTAATTTACAAACGAAATTATAATGAAAAGGGTTGCTATCTGCTCGGTGTGAGAAATATATTCGAACTGCGACAAACAATACTCGATGAAACAAAGCGTGTTTCGACACGCTCGATATACGGCGTTGCATGCCCGCGATTCCCGCGAAGATAGAAACATTGTTGCTCGCTGCGACCGCCGCGAGCAACAATGTATCTTCGCGCTAACAAATAATATCTTGCGCGCTAACGTTCGGATTATAAATCAATTTAAAAAAAATAATGCATTTACAAATCAATACCTTAAATTCGTAAACTAAAACAAACGTCACGTCAGTGACGTAGTCATTACAATATTTCCGATGAAAATAAAAAAAACAGTGATTTTTTACGGAAATTGTGAGATGAAGTGAAATAATATAACATGGCTAATGTTATATGATGTTGAAAAAAAAATTGTTTTCTGCAAGTATATTGGTAAATATTACGAATTTAATATCTTACTTCTAAACGTTTATAGTATTAATGAGCTGCAACTGAAATGATTAAACAACAAACTATGACCATCGTAGCGTTAGTGAAAATGAGTTTCAAAAATAAATATATTTCCTGAACCATTTCTAAAAAATGTGAGCAATTTGTGTAAATTAATTTCCAATGTTATTTAAACCTAATGCTTAAGCTTTTGTTAGAAAAAGTGGAACAACAATAATAATATATAAATAAATAAGACTGAGACGGACTCGAGGTCTCTTGGTTTAAAACTGTAATTACATATTACACTATTAATGCTCTATTTTATCAGAGAACATTTGTAGCGTCATAATCAACTAATAGAAATAGGATGATATCTTGAATGGCTTAGTCAAACCAACTAAAATGACCAATAACATTGAATTCAAGAATAGAGGTTCAGATTCATCAGCTTTCGTTTGATCAGAATCGCGGAAAGTGACCAAATGAAGACAGATCATTGTATGAGAGGCCTCTGCCTACTAGAAAATAAAATATTAATATCCATTTTTCAGATACAACTCGTCCCCCAAGACCTGACGAGGAGAATGGAAGACATTACTATTTCGTGACGCACGAAGAAATGATGGCGGACATCGCCGCCAATGAGTATTTAGAATATGGTATGAAAACGTTAGATGGTTTATTGTACATAGCATATCAGCATAAATGCATACGTTTGTCTCTAACTGCGATGGCTATGCAGAGATTACATACGGATTTCCCTTTGGTGCGGCGCCTTAGTGTCGTGCATGTTAAAAGGATGATTGAAGGGAGAGTGACAATTCTATGTTGCAAATTAAGGGATGTCCCAGAAAAACTTATATCGATCATATTAGTCACATTCTAAATAAAGGCACGAAGATGTACGGATGTAGAAGAAGCGACCGAGGTGTGTCAGGATCGTGCAAAATGGAAATTCGATCTCTGCCTACACTTCTTGGTTACGGGCGTGATTGTATATTTATTAATTTTAAGTAACTAATGTTTATTTGTACATCGTTCAAGGCACGCACGAGGACGCGATGTACGGCACCAAGTTGGAGACGATACGCCGCATCCACGCGGAACGCCGCGTCGCCATACTGGACGTGGAGCCGCAAGCCCTCAAAGTGCTGCGCTCGGCGGAGTTCGCGCCCTACGTCGTGTTCGTCGCCGCGCCGCCGCTCAACAATGTAGCCGATGTAAGTTTATACGTACAACATTCCAGATTGACATTCTGCACTGAGCAACAGCCCCAGTAGTCGCCACGCGACCATATAGCCGATACTGTGTACTTATTTATACATGTGGAACATTCTCGATGAGTACATTTCGGCTGAGGATAAGGGGGTAAAATCAGAGAATCGCGAGTGATGTTAACTGATCAACGTCGCCAAGAAAAGAAATAAACAATATTTTATTATGTACCCGATTATCATTTGCATCTGCAACTGTTTATATCTCCCATAAGGCTGAAATCGCTTGGCGAGGTGGCATTGGTGGCTCAATGGTAACGTTAAAGTCCGTTGACACACGAATTTGTTGCTTGTTTAGTATAACGTTGATAGATAATCTAAGATCGTGAACGAAACTGCTCCCTAAATCCCGGTGGATAATAATTTAATGATGATTCCAGTATGACGGGTCCCTGGAAGTACTAGTTCGCGAATCGGAACAACTTCGTCGCACATACGGTCACCACTTCGACCTGTGCATCGTGAACAACGACATCGACGACACGCTCGCGCAGCTCGAGGCCGCGCTCGCGCGCCTTCGCACGTCCCCGCAGTGGGTGCCCGTGGCCTGGGTCTACTGACCGCCCACAGACTGCTACCTATAGACGAATAACGACTTCATTGGTTAACAGTATACGGTTGAGTTTTGTTTACCTAACCGATTGTGAGTTATGACTTAGTTGGTACTATTATTTTTTATTTATAAGCGCGATTATGAATCTTGATACATTATTGCTACAATCAGTTTTTATCGCGCTTTAGATGTCTTGATAGTTTTGTTTATGCCTTTTGACGAATCAATTGTTTGTTTATTTTATTTAGACTATTTGATTGTTGATTTCTTAAACGGTACCAAATTATTTCTTAATAATATTACAAAGAACGACGGCTATTTAATTTATTTCTATGTCATTTATTCAATCGTAGACCAGCGTTTTAATTACGAACTTTAACGCTGATTCTTGTTACGTTTAATTTGTTGTTTGTTGTATATTTTACATTTTACTTCTAACAACGCCGCAGTAATATTTGTTCAAATTGCGACCTTAAAACAAATTATGATATGCAAGTCAGTGAATAGCAATCATATAGTATAAGATGAAGTAAGATTTCATTTGCATGTTGCAGTTTATTACAATTTAATAATTCTATTTTTGTTGTTTTCTTTTTTTTTTCTATAAATTTTTGGTATTTATTTAATTGCGTTTCTAGTAAAAAAAAAAGGAAAATGGAATCTTATGAGATTAAAAAATAATGGGATATTAATAACATTTATAAATTGTTATATTTGGATATTGGATTGTTGTTATCCGTAAAAGAGTATTGATTTACATATCATTTAAAAATTGAAGGCTCTTGGAAGGAACAAAAAATATTAAAAACACAAAAAACTGTTTTGGGAAAAAATCAGATATCATCGGAAATATCTGTAAATGGGTCGTTTAAATTGGAATATAGCTTGCGTCAGTAAGTCAATAGAAACGCAATTAAATAAATAGCGTCCAGTTAGGACATAATTGTTTGAATTTCATTGAATATACGTTATCTATACGCCAATTGACAACATTACGTAATGTAAATCTTAAAAAGATAATATTTAACATATATAAATTAGACTTGTGTGTCATTCTCACTTCGAGATGATTAATTAGGCTCAAAACAATTTATTCTTAAAATGATAAGAGTTTAGGCAATGTAGATTTTCGTATATAATATGTATTACACGTCTACTTAATTCTAATACAATATATTTGATCTTGATAACATTAATAATTACGAATTGTTTGTTATAAAAGTGGATACATAACACATTTAAACAATTCCAACAAATTTAATCGATTTGAGAACTTGACAAAAAAACTTTTTCGCAACAAAAATTATCATTAAAAAAATCTAAATAGTGTTTTAGATAAAATCTCAAGAAAAAAACAATGATAAATAAATATCTAAAATATAATCTCTTAACTCATCAACGTAATTTGTCTACTTATTAAATCTCATTCAAATGTCTCTTATATAAAACTAAATATTCGTCGGACAGCACGCTTTCTATGAACTGTCTTGTTTTACCATTTGCACAACGAATACTAATTTATAATTATGGAGGAGCTCCGTAATCACAAATACAAAAATTTGAAAAATAAATTCCCACTATCTTACTAAAATCTGTGAAACTGATTTAATGGCAACCCATTTTTCACTTATATTAAAAGGACAGAAGCAAACAAACGTTTGCTATCCCTGTCTACACCGTATAGATTCAAAAGACGCGTGACTTTATTTTTATACATTTCTGCAAAATTCGATGATTGCCATTGGTCGTCGAGTAAACACGGCCATTAATCTCGACCATATTATTCGAGCACTCATTGTTCAAAGATATGGTCGTGTATTAAATAGTAAAACGCCTACAATCGCAAATTTATTTATTTATTAAGAAGAACAACAGCAATTTTTTACTTACTATAAATACATTTAATATTAAGAAAGAGGTGTTTCTGTTTTACACAACCAGATGATGTAAACCTGTTAAAACCTGTTATTGGCAACAGCCAGGTTTTCACGAATGGTTTACATTTTACAATGTAATCGTGTGAGCAGATAAAACAAAAAGTCTAAAATGTGTTAAAGTTCCAAATGCTGATACTGTTTCCAATTTAGGTTATTATTATTTTTTTTTTTATTAATAAAAGAAGTGCAAAGTCCCCATACGTATTATTAGATTTTAGACAGACTGTTTTCATTTTCGAACCTAGTACACTTACAGAGATACAAATGAATGTATCTCATACTTAACAAAAAATCGTATTTAAATATGAATTTATTTACTCAAATGTGATAATTTTGTTTTTCATCAGAAATACATGAAAAAGTAAAACATTAAATAATGATATAAAACGCGTACAGGGATATTTTACAAAAGTAACCAAACTTTTAGAACATCTCTGAAAATTATTCATTTTTTAACTATCGTTTTCTTTAAGAAATAATTTGAATCAACGTACTTATACTGCACATCAGTAATTTTAAAATAATACACACGAGAATAATTTTTAAATAACTAACTCTCAGAATCGTTAGCAGTCTTCGTAGATTGCGTGCATAATTTAGATCGTAATTTTGTTACTACTTTGCGATATTACTAATTAGTTAATATTATTAATAATTAATCGACACTTGAAAATAATTCTTGTAATTCTTGTGCGTTTTGAAAGTCATCGCTGCATTATTGAAGCATATGTGTAATTATTTGGTGCATGATCGCTCAATAAAAATTTGTGCCAAATAATAATCTCGAAAATCTTTCAAAGTACGAACTCAAGCATCATGTGTTGGACGCATCCTTAAAGATTTTTTGAACTCATGTAAATACGTATATACAGTAGATTATTAATTAAAAAAATATTGAAGTAATTCACTAGTATTATACCGTAGTTCAAAGTGTTTACTTCTATGAATAAAACTAAGATTTATTCGATTGTAATTAAGTACCTATGGAAACCGATTTGCTACCAAGGAAGCACAGATGATGTTAATGAGATGGTTCTCTTACATCATCATTTTACAAGAGATTATCTTTTTTTTTTTTTCATTTTGTCCGACTGTAGGAGGGTTATGTTTTTCGAGAGTATGTAGGGATGTTTGTATGTTGAAAGATCTTGTGATCTTGTGTTTGATAGACGAAACCCCGATTAGAATTGATATGTTCTATAACGTTCCTTTGAAATTTATACCTAGGCCAATTCTTTTCTTAAATACGATTTTTTTTCTTAAACTCTAATGGCTTTACAAACATTACACATGTATATTTGTCCGATTTTGACAAACGAGGTGACATTTGATTTGTATTCTTACCCAGAGTATGACACTTTGGGGTTCAGTCAGTCGGGTTTATTGTTTTTTTTTTACATTAATTAATAGTTTTAGTGATGCTTCTTTAGAAAATATTCGATAATTGGACAATTGTAATCGAGAGCGATGACATTTAAAGGACACGTCACATTTAGGCTCATTTCCTTACATGAGATATTGTAGATAATTACTATTGGCATAACACGAAAACCTACATGTTTATTGTTCGTTTCATTTTATGGCAAATCAAGAAAAATATTTTTAAATGAATGAATCATCACTCATTATCAAGCAACTAGCAAATCAAATAAATGTGTTTATTTGGTCTGCTAGTTGCTACTACAGACATCTGTGCTTCTTGGTATAGGACATGGACGTATAGTAAGCAGCAATTAATATTACACATCGACTTTTTGAAAGAGGTTTCGGCTTCCTAGAGCATTGTCTCTGTCACACACTACTTATGTGTCAGTTCGAGCTTTGTTCGACAGAGATAACGCTCTACGATATGAAAATAACATATTGTCTCTTCCTAAAGGTCGATGGTCATTATTTATGGTCGCGTACTATATTGTATTGTAATATATTTAACACGATTTCACAGGTTAGAGTCCACAGGGTTGAAGGGTCACTGTAGAGTTTTCCTCTTTATCATCATATTATCATTATATCCATTTATATTTAAAGTTGCTGCTTTATAATGGCAAAAATTATTTTTTGTTATCCTGGAATTAAAAAAAACTTCGTACATTACCTGTATATGTAAATTGTTGGAAAACTCTCATTTGAAAATATATCTGGAGCTTTAGTGACCTTGCTCAATACAAAGTAGAAAATTCAGACAGTATTTTTCCTCCGGTGTTTTCTTAATGTATTCCATTGGAGTGTAAATATCATTTATTCATTAATAAATAAATATAGTTCAAATGAAAACTTAGTTTGATGCTTGTAATATGATTAATGTTGTTTTAAAAATACGAAAAGAAAAAATTGTACTGACAATAAAATAATTTAGTTGCATCTTTTCTTGACAAAATCAAAGATGACACACGCACGATTTTAATTAACAATTAAAAGTTTATATATGTATATAAATCGAGGCGCGGAAGTAGAAGCTGCTCAGAATTTAGTTTTCTCGACGAAGCGACTAAGCTCATGCAAGGGATTCCCCGCATGATGTGCAACAATTTTCAACTGAACTTTGATAATTAATTTTGACTTTGACTTTGACATTTTATCAGAACTCTTTTTCCGTCAATTTTACCTACGGAGTAGCTGAGGTGTGATTCTACTTTCATGCCTCGTATTATAAATATTTGCCATATAGTGATCGTTTAATTATTCGTAAGCTGTGTTGACATGCATGCCCCATTTCCAATGCTGTACAGATTAAAAATGTGTAGTTGAATTTGATTCTATAATCACTCTTTCAATGTATTGTACGTGTAACGTAAGATAAGATTTTAAATGAATATTAATTTCACATTTTGTTAATGTCATTGATTTAGTAGTTGTCGTATTTATCAATTAGGTGTATTTTTGCTTAAAAAAAAACGTCTTTTTTTTTCATTTATAAAAATTAAACAAATTATGTTTACACAATGTAGTACGTGGCCATAAATATTGCACATCAACTTATGGAATGAGATTTTGGCTTCGTACAACGTTATCTCTGTCGCACAAAACACTAGAAATTACATAGGTATTTTGCGACAAATAACACTTTACGAAGCAGAAATCTCTTTCCAAAGGTCGATATAAAGTATTTATTGCCGCTTACTATACGTATTGTTTATGTTCTGTTATTAATTTTGATTAATTGTTACTTACAAAAAGTAATTATTCTTTCTTTTAGGCAACGTTTAAGATTTTTTTTACATGTTTTAAACATTGTTTACATTTAAATGTGAACAATATAATATTAAATATTTTGTCTCACCTATTCGCGACCATATATAATGATTGAAGTGTAGTTATTGTATTTATAAAAATCTTGGGATTTTAATATTTAGAATAGATTTTTAAATGTGTAACAGTATGGAGTAGCACTTCTATAATATTAAAATAAGTATATTAAGACATTCATAGTTATTTATTGATAAAGCACATGTTTTTCATTGGTTTTAAAGTTTAAATAATTTAATTTAATTAAATGATCATTCCAAATTATTTAGAAGCTTGTATTGAATATCGATTATAAACAGAACGATAAGTTATTCAAAGTTATTCACAAATTACAGTGATATTTGTTTGGCAAATGTAATTTTCATATTTCGGAGTTAATATTATATCACAATTTAATATTGTTATAAAGTTAGAAATACAATAATAATTTATTTCAAAATAGTGCTTGAATTATTTATTAAATAGGTGATATTCTAAAATTTATAAATTGTTGGTTTTGAGTCTCCCAGACTAAAAAAAAAATTATTTTAAAAATGTGCTTAAAACTATCATAGACATATTTTTTTTTCTCAAATGGTGTTTTGCGCTTTTGTGTACAGATGTTGGTAAAATTCTATCTTATTATATCATAATTATTAATATTATATGTAATGGAGAATATTTTCATTGTTAATCATCATAAAAATTTAATAACCTCACCCTGACATTCCAATAAAGTCTAATCCCCCGATTATTTATTGATACATTTTTTAAATTACCTATATCTACATGTATAAACTCGATATTTTGATGTTATTTTTCAAGTTAGGTTTTATTTATTTTTTAATAAATAATTGTACTTATAATTTACTTTTGATAATTTTGTAAGTATACAAAGTCTTGATATTTTGTTGTTTATTAAAATTTTATTTTAAATAAATTATGAAAAATTAATAGAAAATACAAAATCCAAAATATCGCATAAGACATAAAATATAAACATAAAGTGACATGAACTAGAAATTTTACAAATTGCAATAAATAGTTACCTATTAATTTATAACTGAACAATAGCGTGTAATGTCTACCTATTAAATTGTAAAATTTACCTGTCCCATTTCGGAGTGATATGGCCCTCATCCAAACAGTACTATACACAAGTCCAACATGCTTATCACTATGTCTTAACATGTGTTAAGCAAACTCGTGCCATTCATATCTGACGGGACAGATTTTTCAATAATATTTTAAGATGACTGAAGTAAATAACTTATAACTGTTAAAGATTAAATAAATATCGCACAAAATAATCTGCTGTTTTATTAGCACCGGCTGTGTCACGCAGTTTCGCCCGCCGCGCGAACTTCCTGATTAGTTTGTTCGAACACTTCCGCTTATGATAATTTTATAGTAGAAAGAGGAGAAAGAATAAGCGGATCACCAGATGTTTTTTATGACCTTCCCTACCCATTAAACTCCGCAGCTATCAAGTATAACGGATGCTTTGCTCGCCTTAGTAAAGTGAAGTGGATAAGAAACATGAGAGGAGAAAAAGAACGCTTAATGTTTCAATAATGATCTAAGGTAAATAAAACAACTATCGACAGCACTTGGCGCTTAATCATCTCGCAATTTAATGTAGTTTTCAATTGTTAATTAGTAGCGATGATTACAAAAACAAACCGATAGTAAATTAAATGAAAGATACGTCGATCCTTCATAAATTATATATCTCTCAAGACACAACATTGCACCTGCTCTGAGATATTTTGTATAATCTATTCACTATTTCCCCGAAGACATTTAGACAAGAACTCTTCGGGAATATTAACCCTGGTAGCTTGTTCCATATATTACCGAACGTCGTATAACCTAGTTGGTTACCAAAACGTTTTGTCCAAGCAAGAGTATTGTTCAGGTTCAGAATGTATTCCTTATCTGCCTATGGTCTGTTGGCTTATATTTTATAACATACTAGCTGTTGCCCGCGACCCCGTCGGCGTGGAATTCAATATTGATGTATCTATATGTAAACATATACATATATCTGCGTGTAAAACGTTCCGCGGAAACCGTACATTTTTCCAGGATAAAAGCCTAAGTGATGTTCCAGAATATAATCTATATCTGTGCCAAATTTCGTCCAGATCTGTTCAGCTGCTGTGGAGTTACCTGGTGACAAACGTCTATTCAAACATTCGCATTTATACTATAATGATTTTTTTACCCCCCGTAATTTTTTTGTAATAAATACTTTCCTATATCCTTCTCAATCCCTTAAAGAATGTGTACAAAGTTTAATGATGATCGGTTAAGTAGGTTCTACGAACCCTCTTTACCTCTTCAACCTTTTCTTCGCAATATAATGTAGCATATTTCCTTTCCTAAGGTCAAATCTATCGTTTTACCAAATTTCCTCAAAATCGGTTTAGTGATTTAGGCATAAAAGCGTAACAGCAGACAGACAGACTGAGCTACTTTCATATTTATAATAGTAGGGTTTACGAAGAAAGAAAAGAGTAACTAACTTATATATTCAGTTCTTTTTTTTAATTAAGTATTACCTAACTTAAATAAATAAAAATTAAAATAAATAACAATTTTATTGCCAAAAACAAACACAAACACAACCTAACACAGTGCATAACAAAAAACGCCCATTTTCCCCATCGACTAATTGATTCAAGGAGCCCGTAAAGAAATCTAAGTTTCAGTTTAATCACTGCCAAAATTTCACCTAAAATCTTAGGACGCCCTTAAAAGATGTGGACTCGATATTTGACCTTTTAGAGGTAGGTGACGGTTCAGATGTAGCATTATTATATAGTTGATTAAATAACTAATCAAATTTTACTTAAACCGCCACATACTTTTAGTATAAAACAAACAGGCAATTAAAGAACAGGGTGGATGCATAAATTTTATGTCATAAAAAAATATGATGAAAGTAACTCAAACTTTGGCAGTTCTATACAAAAACATGGACACCAAACTTTTTTTATCATTAGCAGGACATGCGTTTTTTTTTAATCATTAGCAGTATTTTGGCATTTATTACAAAATTAATAGCAGTATTTAGAATAGTACCTGGCAGAATGTTCGTTTTAAATCTGGTCACACTGGTCAGATGTCAGATTCTTTGTTAATGTCAATGTAATCTTTGTGTTGTGATATTGTTATTTTTTCGTAACTAACTAAAACGAAATAAAACGAGTGTATTTAAATTTACTTTGTGTGACTAGTTTAAATTTGTTCTTTGTTTTCAATTTCAACAATTAATCAAATTTTTCATAAAATGGCTCAAAGAGAACGCCGCTCTAATGCCGGCAATCGAATGGCAAAGTTGCTAGACGAAGAAGAGGACGACGACTTCTACAAGACAACTTACGGAGGTTTTCAGGAAGCAGAAGAAGACAACGACTATGTGTTAGTTTGAAATCGCTTTACCTTTATATTCACAATTCGTTTTAACTCGCGTTGACTGTAGGTTTTTATATCGAATGAATTTGTAGTTACATATTACTATCAAAAACAAGACGAAACTGTGGCTAGATGCTACATATTTCGACAGTTTCGTTCTTGTTTATAATTATGGATTATAGTCAACACTACTAAGAACTTGTTATTGTTTTTAAAATAGATTTTCTTTTGTGTAATTTTAGTGAAGAAAAAGAAACGGAAGATGTTGTAGATTCAGACTTTGATATTGATGAAAACGATGAGCCAACTTCTGACCATGACGATGAAGAAAAACAGAAAAGAAAAGTTGACACAAAAGCTTACAAGGCATGTATTATTTAGTTAGATAAATCTAATGCCCAGGATAAGTGATTAACAAGGTTTGTCCGATAGGTGGCCAAGTTATTTATAAATAAGAGTAAATAAGAGTAGTGTGTTTGGTGAGGTGGTAAAGTGTAAATTAGCATATTTAACAATACTACTTACAGGATCCAAATAGAAAACGCAAAGGTGTAGCAGAAAAAGCAAAAAAAGTTGTAAAGAAACATAAAGAATTAAAAATTAAACAAGAGACAACTGCAACACCAGTAGAGAAGGTCGATAAATCTTTTATTGATCCATCGATAGGTATGTGTCTGTAATAAAAAAAAAATAACTTTCATCATAATAATATCTACTGCTAATGTAAAGGAATTTTGTCTACGTGTTTTATTTTATTATTTAGTTGATATAATAGTCTACCTTAAGTCATGTAATTACTTGGGATTTAATTATAATTCAATGAATCCTCTCAATCTAAAAACAAACTCAAAATATAAAAGGGCTCTAATTTTACTCCTTCAAAGTCATTATAATTTTGAATTACACACATAATTTTTCTTTTGCTGTCGTATATCAAAAGTGCTGGGTCACCATTTTGAACAAAACCACTGCTTAATAGATGGGGAAGTTTATGCATTGTATGTGTCCATGATGGTCCCATGCAAACTGTTGCAATTTCAGAACGAAAGTCAATTAGACGAAGCACAGCAGTTAAATCTGCAGAGACTCAGCAAAGGATCAAAATCAGATCAGAGTTAAAGAAGAAGAAGCCGAGGAAAGTAGAGGAAAAAGTGCTAACCCAAGAAGAATTACTAGAAGAAGCTCTTATCACAGAAAAGGAAAATCTAAAAAGTTTAGGTAAGATCAACTTTTTAGATATTTGATCCAATTTTTGTATCACCAAACTATAAAACGATTTATAACATCGAATACCCTACAGTGAATATAAAATACTTTATAGAATTAAAATTCTTTAACTTTTAAATGAGATACAAAAAAAGCATGAACTATATACAACATTTAAATAACAATGTAGGATATCAATAATTTTTTTTTTAATGTATTTCCAGAGAGATTTGAACAAAATGAATTGGAAAGGAAAAAAGTGCGACCTATTAAGAAGACTATTACTGGACCTATTATAAGGTAAATAAATATCCTTATTAGGTTCTTAAATAATATTGACATATTTATGCCAATATTATTTAAGAATATTGGTATGTACCATGATAGCATGGTTCATAAAATAGGGATATTTGGATTTGTGGATGTAGAAAAGTTTCATTTGGTGTAAGTCTTGATAAAATTACATTGATTAACCACACAGATAAGCTCGGGCAGTCACTAACATAAAAAATATTCATGATTGCATTATAGTAGAAATAATTTAATATAGTAGGAATTACTGTGACTTGCTCTTTGCCCCCTTCTTCCATTAAAAAAATAAATGTATTGTCGTCAAAGTTTTTATTTTTTTTTATCACATTCAATAACATTTTGCAATCATTCATTTACAGGTATCATTCATTTGCAGTGCCAGAACCCATTGTCTCAGAAATCAGCAACTCGCCTCCTGAAGAAGGACCAAACACCACATCACTCGATGATAAGAAAGACAAGGATATGATTCAGAGTGAAAAAGGTATTTTTAATAACTAGTCTCATATATATTGTATGTAACTTTATGTGTTATTTTGTTTATATATCCCCAATGTATATATTAGGTCCTAACATATGAAATTGGCGTTTTGTACGGGAGGAATGTAAAGGCAATTTTTTTTTGTAAAATATATTTAATTAATCAAAGTATGCAACTTGTTATCTATGCACTTTTATCATCTCATAGGTAGTTCATTGATCCTTTTTCGAAAAAAACTATGGGGGCGAGAATCAATAAACTCTTTGAAGGCGGTTTGGACCACCGCATCGGAGTTGAATTTTTTTCCTTGTAAGAAGTTGTCCAAATTCCGGAAAAAATGGTAATCTGTTGGAGCAAGGACCGGGGAGTACAGTGGATGTCGCAGACATTTCAATTGTAGCTCATCTAACTTAGTGGTTGTTTGTTGTGCAGTGTGTGGTCTTGCGTTG
>DWLR01001224.1:0-19282 GCA_018246295.1 Papilio alexanor hazarajatica
CGGATGTCCATGGGCGTCGGTTCACTTAATGTTAGGCGACCTGCTGCTCGTTTGCCTCCCTTATTCTATAAAAAAAAGACTGACGCATTGTAACTAAAATATTGGGATAAAAAAATCACTGCGGTCTTTAAGTTTCTTCTATAACAACTGTAACTATATTATCTTTAAAAATTCTGATATCGAAAACGTGGCCATTCCATTAAAATAAATCGACACCATGCGATGTTATTTTCAGATAAGACCTGGCATGCATAGACATACCTCATTAAGATAAGCGCCAATATATTTTCTGGACGTCGCCCAGTTTATGTACGAATAATTAATGAAATAAATTTGTGTTGCACCTAATACCTAAAACTGCACATTGCATTTAGTTTGAAAAAATAAATTATGACAATAAAAATAGAAATAACGAACTGGGCAAGACGTTTAGTTTACACAACACTTATTGATATAAAACTGTGTTGTGGTGATAAGAGAATTAAAATAAAAGAGAAAAAAAGAAGATAAATGTAAACTACAACCAAAAATTATAAAACGACTTTTGTGATAATAAAAGCTAACCAAGCTCTGCCTAGCCTACAGAATGACGGCTGCGTGTATTTAAATTTATATACAGTTTATTGTTGCAGACATTTTATTGAACAGTAAATAGTAGTAAATATCAATTCGATTCTAGATACAAAATGCATTGCAAAATGTTGCTTTGTGAATACAATTTTAGGGCCTAAATTTCCCCAGGGCGCGAGAACTGACAAGGTGTTGCGATCGCTGACACCAACAGGAATTACTTAAACTATTCCTATAAATATTTATTGAATCAAAAATTGAAACTTATTTAAACACACGAACAAGTTCTATATTGCAGTCTGTACTATTAAAATTGTACAAAAAGTTACGACAGGCATAAAAAATGTGCGTCACAACTTTCTTATTCAAAAATCTTAATGAACATAATACACACTTTATGCAAGTTTCATGAAAATTGTGTGTAGGGGCCCTAACAAAAGACACATTGGTTTTTGACTGAAGTAAATTAAAACATTATACATATAGTTAATTTATTTTCGTTCTCATCTAGTAATAGTCAAGGCTCTCCTTAAGTCTTATTACAAGCATTGATAAGTTAAGCTGATCTACCGCCCACTTGAAGGTGAAGAGAAACCTCACTATTACAGTGGTTTCTTTTTGAAAATGTTATTAGCACGGCATAAGCACTGAACACAAATGTTAAGAAAACGTTTTGTTTCTTCCTGAATATAGAATTTGGCTGGACTAAAGCCACAACTCAAAGACAATAATTTGTGATTTTTCAATTTAAAAAAACACTTGAGAAGAGAAGAGGTCATTTCCATAATTAAGTTATAAATGTAGTCTCAAAGGATTCACAAGTGCTTTCACAATCAACTTAAATCAAATGTATTGAATAACAAAACAAAATGTACCTCTTCCTATGTATTTAAAAGTTAATACCAGAATTTGGAGTTGTTAATTTATGTTTTTATTTTACCTTACAGTTTCTATTGACAGTTGATGTGTTTTAATCCTAAGATATAATTTATCGGTTAATCGCAATCTCTCACTATACTATAGTTTTATAGTTATGTGAATTTATTATGGAACTGTACAAAATGTAAGTATATAGATGAGAGTGACGTAATAATACTATACAAACATGTGCTGTGGATGGTGGCTAGCTACACGACGTTGTGATCCGGCACACTTCCAATTTATGTTGCTTTACTTTATAAACTCGAAAGAAAGTCCATAGTAAGAAGGAAGAAGCTTAATTACATAATTGTGCTATCATTAATTTGAGTAGTAAATATTATTAATTTTCATTTGACCGTGACTTTTTAAACAGCTATATAATTGAAGAGTTAAAGGGTTAATGATGGTAACGTTCTTATTGGTAACATGTTTGAGAGGTAGCTAATTGATTAAACTCGTGTCTCGAAAGTTAGAATTTCGCGTAAAATGTAGCAAAAATGTTAATAAAACTCCTCTTACTACCAAATTTAATTTAAATATACTCAACTTTTTTAATCATATCAATTATCGGATAGTAGTTTATCAAAATGATATTAAAATTATTAATTAATTTATAATACCAATGTAAAATCAATGTAATGTTTACATATTTTATTTTAATTATATAAGTGGTTTTAAAATGATCGATGTCTCGGTTCGTACCAATCATATTTATTTCATTAATAATTTAATTAAACAGAGATCAGTCTACCAGAGTCCTTATCCCGAGGGAAATTGGAAATATCAGTGTGTATATCTGATTATTTTAATTACATTACATTTAATTAGATTACATTAAAATATTAGAAGTATACCTACTAAAGTACCGACCGTTTGTGCAGTGGTAAGATACTTGCCTCTCACGCCCCAGGTCGTGGGTTCGATTCCCACTCAGGACAGACATTTGTGTGCATGAACATGTCTGTTTGTCTTGTGTCTGGGTGTAATTATCTATATATATTTACAAAATAAAAGTATTAATATATGTAGTATATTAGTTATCTGGTTTCCATGTTACAAGCTCTGCTAAGTTTGGGATCAGAAGGCCGTGTGTGAATGATGTCCTTGAATATTATCATCATTATCATTAAAGTTAATAATGATGCTACGCCTATAAAATCGTAAACGAATCCAGGTTACAATGCAATTAATATGTTATATATTTTTACATCTATACTTACGTCTGTACTCGTAGGTAACGAAACCTTTATACTGATAAAGATTTTATTTCAAACTCCTTAAAGCACCGTATCGTCTTAGAAAGGTGTATCGTAATAATAAGTATCGCATAAATGTTCCCATCGTCATGTCTAGTTGTACAAAAAACTATTCTTAGTTTTTGATGACATTAAAATAAATCCTTCTATAACATTACTACTTGATTTCTATCAATGTACGTAATTTATGAATGCAAAACATGTCAAAAGGCCTTCATACAATTTTCCAAGCTTACAACTGTGTATTTCTAAAGTCACGTTCCCAAGCCGCCGAGCGATTCCGCCGGCGTTGCATATCAAATGCAGAGAATGCAGCTTAAAAACTATGCAGCTTAAAAAATTATTATTTTAATTGTCCGTAACAATTGCGAAGCAATGTCACTTTCTAAATTATAAAATTGATTTATGTAATGGTTTTTACTCGAATTTTTTAAATTCGATTAACAGGCTTGTTTGTTCCGATATTAAGATGGTATTAATAGAATAAATGATTAAATGTTATCACAAAACGAATCGCAAAGTAAGGAGTGTTTATAGTGTTTGCAAAATTTTTCGATGATTTTAATTTCAGATAAAAATTTGCCTGCATAAACATACCTTTTGAGATATTCATGATTACTATTTACGGTCACTGTCCCTTTCGCAAACAATAAGATTCTTTGCTCCATTATTACGGCAACTTAAGATACCGTAACAGTTTTGGGATTTTTTGGGTTAATAGGTCGTACATATCTCAAGATAGAAGATGCAGAATGCGAATGAGAATATGTGAAATGCAGATGCGTGTTATTTATGCGTAGTAACTTTCTTCTTCACTTTACTAGGACTCAAAAATATAAAGCCTAGGTCTTAATTGGAAGATTCGGATTCATTACTTCGACAATTATTCCATTGTATCTTGTATTTCTTCTAAGTAAAAAGGTAATAATAACGTATAAACACCATAAAATTTTCGTTGTTTAATACAATTTGTTATATTTCAGTTTTAAAGTGCTTCCGGTGACGGGCAGTTAAATCGCTTATTTAACTTTGTTATTAACTTTAGACGACTTTGGAAGTGCCATTTACAGCAAATGACACTTCCAATATCCCATTTTCTTTGAAATTTACTTCCTTATTATAACATTTTCTCAAAATATATTATTCATCCGCGTGGAATAGTTACTTAGCATCATTTTTAGTATTTTAGAACACTTATTTTGCAAATAATACACATATAAACTGCTCTAGTGTACTCCAAACAGATTATTTAAACTATGTTTTTTTGTTTTCCCATACCGTCGCATCGTTCATTTTGTGTGGCGCTTAGCACGTCCCTCGCTCGCTCGACTTACTCGAACATATGTATGTATATTAAAACAGCATTTTACTAATCGCACACATGTTTGCGATAAATATACGTATAGTAATATAGGAAAAGATGGGAAGGATTGCCCACTCGATCGGTGAAATACCACAAACTCATAGAAGGCAGGCGTAAAGTAGAAATTTTCTGGCTTCCTTCTGAAGAGTGAGGTTCCGGAAGCCTAATTTCAGTCCTCCTCCCCTTCTTATCCTTTTCTAATATCAGGTAACTTATGCTCTTTTCAAGGCCTATTTTATCAAAGTTGCTTCTAGTTTTAGGCGTGAGAGCGTGACTTTGAACTTTCATCCCCTATTTCATCCCGTAACAGATCGAAATTTCGAAAACGCTAAATTAAATATTTATTTATTTCTTATTAAATGTCTAGATACAAAGTTTCATAGTTTTATCGTCGATAATAACAAATTTCCATACAAGCTTTCATCCCCTATTTCAACCAGCTTTCACGATAAAAGTTAGCCTATGTCTTTTCCCAAGCTCTTGTGTACATCTTTTCTAAATTTCATCGTAATCGATTTGGTGGTGTAGGCGTCAAACAGACAAACAGAGCTAGCTACCTTCGCGTTTAGAATATTAGTAATGATTAAGGCAGCATTTTACTAATTATACACTTGCTTCCGATTTTCAATTTGCAAGGTCTATTTGATCAAAATCGGTTCCGGGATTAGTTTCGCATTTAAAATATTATGGTATTTGGTTTAAATATTTAAGAATTCCATTTTATATAAGAGGCAGTCTTAAAAGCGGTTAAATAGTTAGGTTCAAAACAAAATTTTGTAACTTCGTAATCTTTCATTAACAAAATTCATGTGGGAAGGTTGTATGGTGGAAGGAACTTTTCATTTAAGCATTTACCAAAAAATACTATTACAATCTGCATGCGGCAAATTTAATGCGCTTATCGCTGGAACAAACACTTGATCTTAATTACGGAACGTAACCTAAATTAATAACTCGTGCTGCGCCAAACGTATGAAGTCCATGATCGCGCTAGATGGAATGTAAAAATAAATTGTTTTTAATGCAAATAACTTAGTTTTTAAAGAGTAACTAGTACATGAATGGGCCGCAAGGTACCGCCACTTTAACATACAATTTATCTGTACGTATGTTGGGTATGAATATATATACATATATGTCCGTTTCATTATGATGCGGCGGGACCGATTTTTTAAAGTGAGTTGTCAATCAGTGGAACATAATATTATTATTTTTAAATTAAATACTAGTTTCTTTTCATATGACCACGCTGTAATTACGGTATGGTTTTCTTGGTATGGTCACGTTAAAAGGAGGCCCCCTGACTACGTCAGTAATTTGGAACTCCAGCGTTCGCTTCCTGATCGAAGACGTTGGAAAGATGTAGTACTAAAAGACACGCGTGACTGCCAAATTTCTGATGACAGTGTCGAGGACAGAGCGAAGTGGAGGAGAACAGTGAGGAAAGCTGACCCCGCCAGCATATGGGATACATAGAAAGATAGAGAGAAATGCTAGTTCCTCAGAAAAGCAAAAAAGAGACAGTTATCTTGAATTATGCCTATTTTTGCCATCGACTAATAGATTTAAGGCGCCCGTAAAGAAATTTAAGTTTCAGTTTAATCATTGAGCAGCCCATTTGACAATATAGATGGAAGGTCAAGTTACTAAAAAACTAAAGTTTCATCCCAATCAACTAAACAGTAATTTAATAGCATTTTTTCTGAAGAATTGTTTAACGTAACTCTTTAAATTAATATAACTTTTTTATTTATGGACCGATTTAGATGAAATAAAAACTTAATCTAACGACGGAACTAATTACTACACATTGGTGAAAACCACATCCAAACCAGTTAAGCCGTTTCTGAGATTAGCGCGCACAATGTAACAGCTAAACAGACAAAAATTTAAAAAATCGTTGTTTTGAGTTTTATAGCATTGGTAAATACCCCTGTAATAGTTTTGCTAATTTATTTTCCATGGACCGACACCGATTAGTTACGATTTTATTATATGTATAGATATAGATATGATTAGTGAGTGTTCGAATTTATTTCTTTAAAAAAAATCGAGTGAGTGTTTATGCATACCGATCGTCGACTAACATTACCTAAATACCATTGTTGGATATAATTTTATTTGTAGCTCATTACATAATGTAAATCTACCGAGTTTAAAATTATGTCAAACGAGCTCGTTTTTGACGTAAACTTTATTTATAATGAAATAATTGCAAGTTGCAATTAGCAATATAATAACATTGATAATTAGTCAAATTTGGTAGTATAATACCTACCTTCTATTATAAAGAGAAGAAAGGGCTGAATTGTTTATTTGTTCTGGTTAAATTCAAAAACTGCTGAAAAAATATTAACAATTGTTCCTTTAATAGAAATCTCTTCTATCAGCGAGAAATATTTTTTAATTATCTGATGGCTGATTTTTTTACTATCTTCGTAACGTTGGTGTTGCTAGTAATAAATAATCGAGTAAACCTTACACAACTAGATGCAGTTATGGAATTATTGAGCACATGGACCACAGACCATACCAAACAGTACATTTTTCGGGATGCATTGGCAGCTCTTGTTTTGCTTATCGGATCAAATGCGACAATTTCGCTTATTAATTTTTTGTTTGTTCAACCAAAAATGTACTACATCGCTAAAGACAGTTTCTAGATAAAAAAGCGAATCTTGCTTTTCTAAGACCCATTGAATCACTGAATACACTTAATTGATAATAAATTGATAATAAATTTCATGATTTGTTAGCGTTGTTAATTTGTAAGTCTGTATTTCCATAATTAAATGGCAATGAAAACTACACAACTTTAATTCATAATCATGACATATGGCACGAATCACGCGTGCGCTGTCAAAAACAGTGTGCTGAAAATCCAAAGAGCAAAAAAGTCACCCGTAGTTAGTAGAAAAAATTCAGTTCACGGAAACAAACTGTAAGCTTATACCATCGTGCTACGAAACAAAACGGCGGGACCTGGTGTGATTTATTCTTGAATTTAAAAAGCAAAACGTAAAGTTGTTTTACACAAATCAATTTTGGATGAAAGGAATAACAAAATATACGAAATACCGAAATTACTCGAGATTGAAGGTAAACGTAAATTGTGATTATAACATTGTTTTCTAAATTAACCAAGTTTGTTTAAAAATAACAAAACTGAAATATTAGAATTATTGTTTTCTATTGATTGAAAATAACAATTGTTCAACTCTTATGGTTGTATTATGATAATTAAAAGGCTTGATTTATATACCTAGATGAAGTGCGAGGAGGATGCTATGAGGTTCAGCGAAATATCAATGAGCATATACTTATTACTTCAATTTTAAAAACAAGTCATATATTTACCGGTCCCAGAAAACTACTTCAAATGGGATAGTGATTTATTATTATTATTATTATTCCATTTATTTATTTTTTTACATATTTCTATATAATATATTTTAAAAAACCTACAAAACGGATAATCTAAAATATATTTTATAAAATAGTATGCCACTGGCTGCGAAGTTCCGATGACTCAAACACCCAGTGGTCAGGGTCACAGAGAGAGGAATCTCCTCACAATTATTATTATTATTATTATTGCATGCAATATTACTATATTGCAATATACCTCTCATGAGAGGGGAGCTTTGTGTATATTCACCAAAAATTTCACAATGACAGCAAATTAAGCTTACAATTACCTTTACTCTTTTTTCAACAAGAAAATTTTGGCAAATTATTAATTTATGAGAAAAAAAAAACAATTAAAAATAAAGTTTCATACATTCTCACAGTAATAACATTTTAAATGAAAGAATGTTCACCATCTATTTCACAATGATAGAAATTGTTCCCATTCACATAATATCAAGACAATTTTTTCGCACATTATAAATTTTTGATAAAAAAGTAAATAAAACTTGCAAATAAATCCGACATTTTGTAAACAAGTGTGATATTTTGAATTGTCCAGTGTTCAGTACTGCCTTCTGTTGTAACAAAAAATATACAGTATAATCGATCAAAGAAAGTTCCCTTCTCATGCAATGTTACCTTATTTATTTGCGTACGACAGACAATACCGACGTATTATCTATTTTGGTATAGACTTATGTCTACTATTATGTATGTATGTATCTCCGTTATTTCATTGTGGCCTCCTGTAGTCTAAACGGCTTGACCGATTTTGAAGAGTGAGGTGAATTTTGAAGACTTGATTCGTATTTTACCGGAGTATCATGGAGTATCCCCAGTCGGTTGGGCTTATTGATTATTTAGTTTAACTGCAAATGTATCTGTAATCTGTAGTATTTATGGGTGGTATTTGGCGTAGTTCAGGCAACCGCTACTTGTTTATTAAAACATAATCTGCTGACCAAACCAGTGGCTGAATAAATCACAACTTAAATATGTCAGTTATAAAAGCAGCTTCTACAAATGATAATAAAAATGTAGAAATGGAAAAGAGAAATTTTTCTGCAATGGACTGAAACAATGGTGAGTATAATCGATCAAATTTTGTTTAGTCATAACTATTTGAAGTCTAAAGATACTGGTTAATTTCAAGCTATTTACCATATAAACATATTAAAAGAAATGAACAGTTGTAAGACAAACATAAATAATTACTATTTTGTATGTATGGAACGACAGGTTAAATTTTCTGAAAAATTTAAAGTAAAATTTAATATTAAAAAGTCATGTAAAGTCGTAGTAAACAGGAGTTAGAAGCTGTCGCCTGCAATTGTTTCAATGTCTATGGTTACACAGAACGTTTTTAAGAGGAATAAAACGACTCAAAATGTCGCTCTAGTTCAGTATTTGTGGATTATGTAAGCTATTTGGTTAATTATGTCATAAAGAGTTCGTCTTAATACACAATAATCTTCTAAACTTTTCGACAAACAAAAAAACTGACATCAAATGCATACAATTTTATTTACAAATTATTAAGTAATTTACAGACACGGTTCGTCCATTGAACTCTAATGGGGCTTGTCGTGACTATAATTTGTAAATTTCCGGTATATTTTCGGAACTCAAGTACATTTGAAATTAAATTCAACCCACTTGCGAATGTTCCCGTTTTTAAAAAATCAGTTCATTAATGTCGAAGTTGTTCGGTAACAAACAAAAAAACAAGCGTACTGAGAACCTCCTATTTTATTTTTTGAAGTCGGTAAATAATAGTCAGAATTCAGAATCCATTCTATGTTATAAGTAAATTCTACATTACTTATACTTTAATTATAGTAATTAAAAGGGCTGTGCCCTTTTAGTTACTATAAACAACACTATGCATAAAAGGAAACAGGCTTTTGTTGTGTTTTTTTAAATATTATTTAAACTATAATTTCGTTTAAAATCACAATTAAGTACATATTTCTTTGGCGAAAAAAAAACGCACTTTCAAAATGAAGCAGTCTCCACCATTTTTTTTACTTTATGAAGAAGGTGATACGCTAGATCTTATACAATTTACAACGATATTTCTTTTAACTGACAGTATATTTACATATAATAACTAAAAACATTATACTTTAATTTACAATAATATATATAATATATTTTTATTTTATAATATATGTTATATATTTTTATTCATTTTCTTCGAATAAGTGAAATGTTCTCCTACATCTCCGGTTTTCACCTACAACAAAGTTTTCGTAAATCAATTTACAGCAACACATGATTCGGAATGCTTGCAGTTTGGTTTGAACGTGACGATTTTTATAAAAAATTCTAACTTTATATAAATTTTAGTATTTGAAAAAAAAAATCAAACAATCAAACACGTTCCAAAGTATTTACTATAATAATGTAGCTACAGAATGGTGTTATACTCGCAGTACTTTAACAAATTATTTATGCCTAAAATGTTTAAGCCATTTACGTTCTGCTTGTCATAATTTGTTATTTAAAAAAGACTACACGTGTATTTTTTATTATAATTATGTACGATAAAATAACAGAAGCTACGTCACGAGATCTATTAAAATATAGTTTCCCTATATTTTAACTTTTGATTATGTTGCATACTTAAAAAATGTACACTGTTATAATCAAATATATAAAATCTTGATTTATTAAAAGATTTTTAAATTATATAGCAAACGCGCCCCGACTTTGTACCGATGGCAAAGCATAAAAATGTCTGCATTTTTTTTCTGTCAGCAATTACCGACCTAAATATTTTTCAACAATTGTCGCCACATCTGTCAGTCTATTTTTATGAATTGGCTAGGATTTATATTATGAACATGACAGCGCTCCGACCCACGATAATCTATTTCGCGAAAGTTTTCGGTTGCGCGTAGCTTTTATTATTTTGATATTTTCTAAAGTATTTGTCGAAACGATTTACCTTTAAAAGTCAATTATAATCAAAAATTATTGTTCAATATTGATAACACGTTTACTTATTATATAAGTAGGAATTAGTACTGGATTAAAAAAAAACGTCCAAACGTAAAAAACATTTGAATTTTTAACTGATTTCTAAACGAATAAATAGTTATTGTGAGACAACCATAAAATATAAAGATATGCAACCTATCATCATTTTTATATACATATGTATATCCCATTGTTTAACCTACGTAATGCGTAAAAATCAAATTTTTGATATACTAAATTTTACTTATAATAAACTATACATATAAACAATTCGGAATAAATTAACTGGATGATGGTGAAATCCGATGTTAAACTCAACTTAAAAGATGTTAGCGGAAAACAGAGGCCTCTATTATATAATATTACTACTAACTAGCTGTTGCCCGCGACTTAGGTCGCGTGGAATTCAATATTGATGTATGTATTTGTAAACTTATACGTATATCTGGGTGAAAAACGTTCCGTGGAAACCGTAAATTTTTCCAGGATAAGAGCCTAAGTGATGTTCCAGACTATAATGTAACTCTGTGCCAAATTTCGTCCAGATCTGTTCAGCTGGTGTGGAGTTACGTGGTAACAAACGTCCATGCAAACATTCCCATTTATAATATAATGTTTTTTTTTACTCTTCGTATTTTTTTTTTTTTTGTAATAAATACTATCCTATATCTTTCCCAATACTTTAAAGAATATGTGTACAGAGCTTAATGATGATCGGTTAAATAGGTTTTACGACCCCCCCCCGTAACTCTTCAACCCTTTTTTCGCAATATAATGAAGCATATTTCCTTTTCTAAGGTCAAATCTATCGTTTTACCAAATTTCCTCAAAATCATAGTTAAGTGATTTAGGCATTAGAGCGTAACAGACAGACAAACAGAGCGACTTTCGTATTTATAATATTAGTAGGGATTACGAAGAAAGAAAAAGTAACTAACTTAGTTCTTTTAATTTCAGTTCTTTTTTTAATTAAGTATTACCTAAGTTAAATAAATAGAAAATAAAGTAAATAACCATTTAATTGCCAGAAAAAAACAAATAACACAAATACAACCTAACAAAGTGACTAATAGCCTAATAGATTTAAGGAACCCGTAAAGAAATATAAGTTTCAGTTTAATCACTGCCAAAATGTCACCAAAAATCTTAGGATGCCCTTAAAAGATATGGACTCGATATTTAACCTTTCAGAGCTAAGTGACGGTTCAGATGTAGCATTATTGTACAGTTGATTAAATAACTAATCAAATTTTACTTAAATCGCCATATACTTTTAGTGGGACGGGATTTTTTTTTACCCAATATGTGACTTTCTAAAAAGATTCTTAAAAGATTAAGATTATCCAAGGATACTTTATTATTTTTGAGAAGTAAAAAGAACAAATTTTGAAAACCCTGAAAACAGGTGTGAATATTAATTTTTAAATTTACCAAATCCTGTTTTTTATTATTTTATGCCATCTAGCGACCTAACGAAGCAGCATTGTAAAAATTTTAAAAGTTAATTTTTTCACCCGATTTGTAATAAACACACAATCCCGTACAACCGAAAAATCCAGCCTAAGTAGAACCATGGTCAGCCGATTTGACAATATAAACTGAAGGTCAAGTTACATTGGCAGGATCAATATGTCTATTTTTAACTTTGTATTATCTTTGAACCATCGTCATTTTATAGAATATCATATATATACAATAAACTAAAGTTTCATCCCAATCTACTATATAGTTATTTTATACCATTTTTTCTGAAAAAAATGTTAAACGTAACACTTCAAATTGATATAACTTTTTATTTATGCACCGATTTAGATGAAATAAAAATGTAATCTAACGATTGAAGCGAATCGAAAAACACATTGGTGAAAACCGCACCCAAATCGGTTTAATTATCGGTTTAATCTGAGATTAGCGCGAACAATGTAACAGACAGACAAAATTTTTAAAAATCGTTGTTTTGTAACAGTTTTGCTAATTTATTTTCCATGTATAGACATCGATCAGTTACGATTTTATTATATGTATAGATATAGATTACATATTGTAACATTCTGGCCGCAGACTGACATTTGATGTGACATCAAACGAATATTTTATTTATTTTAAAACGACAAGGATTTTCCCGATAACAAAGTTGTTTTTTAACTTCCAGTATAACTTTAAGCAAAAGGGGGAATTCAGTTAAAATATTCAGCACATGTCTTTGAATTTGCAAAACCCGTGTAAATTCCGGGGTAAGGTTCCATGACCGGTTAAATATTCGGGGCATGAATAATGTTTCCCGGCATATTCTCGAAGCGTTTTGTACTGAGCTCCACACTAATATTTTAAGGTAGCAAAAGGTTGTTTTAGTTTTAATTTTTTTTTTAGGTAAGGCGAAATTTAGTATATATACAGAACAGGAATACCTGAATGTTTGACGTACGTATTCAAGTATTTTTTTGTTAAATATGTGAGAAATAATGAGGAATATACATATTTTTATCACGGTTAAATCTAACAAAATTAGGCTAAAACATATTTGAACCAAAAAATAATATACAAGGAAAAGCAAAACGAAATTCACTGCTTTTATATTAAATCAACAATTTAAATTCTCGTCGTTACTTCTATTTTATAACAGCTATTTTCGTTCAAGATCAACAACAATATTGTTGTTGTTTTAATCTTTCTAACGAATTTCATGGATGGTCTTATATTTAACAAGTAACTGAACAAGATTGTGTTAATTTCACAAAACGCACCTTTCGTTCGTGCCCGTAGTCGCTGGATAAATTTAATATTGCACGTAAATAAATGCCATCTTTTTTATAATAAAAGAATTATCTGCTTACTACGTAGTTTTAGATAAAGACTAAAACAAACAGATCTTGCCCCGTCATAAAAAATAATAGATACGTCGATTTGGTGTGGAAATGTCGTTCTTCTTTCAAACTATAACAAGGTTAAGAAAACATAGAGAAATATTATAACTCGGCACTATTGTCAAGATCGAGTGTAAGCAATCCTCAATGAAGGAGGGATGTTTAGAAAATCAACAATGGATGTTGGTGTACTCATGTTATTTTAGAGATCCCTTTCGGTTTTGGTTATTGGCGTCCCTTGATTTGCATAACCCATCTACTGACGTAGCTAAGAGTTGATGGAGTATGTATTTAGCTATAAGTCGTTACACAAAAAAAATGGCTTGTAATAACTTTTTGTGATCATCAACTTGGAATTATTATTGTTTCATTAAATTATTTCAACAACTTTATGCTTAAACCTACTTGATATAGCTATATGTTTCGACAAAATTAAGACTAAAGCTTAATAACAAGATGTGCCCACCCAGTTCTAACACGCATATTTTGAGGTAACATTATCTTCGAGTCATATTTCACGTAATTATTCCTTGGTACTTCGTAAATCAATAGACAAAATAATGAGTAATAATTGGGTGTCGGCAACACTCTGGTCAGCAGACTCAAATCGCTCGAGCATTATTTAAATTATTTAATTGAAGCGAACATAACGAAGAGAGATGGACTCGATTGCGAAACACATTTTCATATTTATATCAAATTTTAATACGTTGAGATTGCAAAAATCATATATTTATAGTACCTAATGTTTAGTAGAAAAAGGCATGACTCGTTTTACTTGCATTTATCGAATTCATAAAATAAATAAAGTAATTTAAAAACATATGTTTTTATCAAAGATATGTAGCTATTTTCAAAGAATTCGCGTCAAATGTTGATGTAATAATGTTAGATGTATATAAATATGGCTGTGGATTTAATAAATCAATAAATTAGCTAAGAATTCATTAGTGTAACTCTGTACTTTATGATTTTTTTAGTTAGACGATCATTTGTGGTGGATGAGTGCAAAATTAAATTTTAATGCGAACTGTGTCCTGTTTACACCTATAAATACATGATGAAGGACGAGGTCCGAGAATGTCTGAATAAATTAGATAAGGCCAAACTCGTGTTTAAATATATGAAACTAACTCACTTGTTACTCATTTGCCTAACAAGTTTTAAAAAGCAGCAAATGTGTCAAGGGAAATATAGAAATGCACAGAACAGTCCAATTAATTTCCGATTTTTGCAGCTTGTGCGAGTATATCTATTTTAAATGTACTCCTATGTTTGCAAATAAATATGTAGGTAATCCTCCGTTTCCTAAAACTATTCTTCTTTCTTCTTCTTTTCTGTTCTTGATGTTTATCTAAATGTAAATCTTTAAAAATTAAGAAATCAGTAAAAAATGGAAAAATGTTACACGGTCTATTCTTGAAGGCCCCTAAGCCGTATATGTTTGGAAATACCGCTAGGAATAGATCATTCATTATATTTGAAATTCTTCGAACTAAAATGGCTCTACCTCTGTTAAACACTAAACAATCCAACGACATAACACTTAATATCAATGTGTAAAATGTTATGTTTCTATGCAGTGCAGTTAATGTTAACCTGGACAATATATAATCCGCGATGTCGAGGCGAGAGCCGGTCTGAATAAATTAGAAGTGCTCGGGCGAAAGTCTTAATTCGTGTAATTAATCCACTTATGCGTTCGTGTGGAGAGCTCCCTACACTGGGTCAACGTTGTTTGGTTTAATTATGGGGGCTATATATAAAATTTATTAGTAAGTTTTCAATCAAGTAAAATTTTCTGAAGTTAAAATAAAAATTAGATTTAACATTTTTTCTCAATCATACACTTACTACAATTTAGACAATTTAATAGTTTATTTTGGTGTGATTTGTAGCAATATACTCTTTTTAATTAGATTCCACCACCTAAGCCTACGATCGTCCACCGCTGGACTTTGGCCTCCCCCATTGATCCCCCATCATTAGGGGGGAAACGCGCCATAGTGGCCACACTTGGGAGGCGGATTGACGATCGCAGTATGTTCCCCGTACTAAGAAAAGGACGCTGCTATCTGTCCTCCGGTGGTATTTACATCTAGACACAATACAGACATGTTTATGAGCACAAATGTTTGCGAACCGGTCAGTCATCTTAAAAAAACGAATGAAAGGTAAAACACAAACCACAGATTCGTTTCATTTAAAATCTCTTATATTGACGAAACACAAGAAATGACAAAATGGAAGGTTGAATCTAACTAATTTGAAGGGGATCGATGGACCGTCTAATCTACCCTTTACAAATTGGTTAGGTTAATACAAACGAAACACCTTTCATTTTATAGTTTAACACGTGTGCATCAAGTTTGCGAACAAATCTCTCGCAAAACCCTGATTCAAATTCCCGACACGATACATTCCCGACCGTTTCTTAGTTATATGTTCGCATATAAAACCGATAAGAAGGATATGGCTGCGAATATCGGGCTGGCCGTTTGATTTATTTCGAACAGAATTATGTTTCGATCGAATTTGCTTTCTCTTCGAATTTAACGTTCTATTTCAACTTGGATTTCGAATCCTCTTTAAACATTATGGGCGATAAGTGGATAGATATTATATTATTACAGATTAAAATATAAACCTATATGAAGCAAGTATTTACTTATCGTGTTAACTAATTTAGATTCATTGAGTTACCGCCAATGTGTATTCAAATTATAGTAGGTATTTAATATTTGAACGTAGATCGTACGAAACTGTTTTAAACTTGCTGATTCATTCACTAACTGCCCTTTCCTATAGAAAAATATGTGTTTATTTTTGCAATGTATCCTATACCCATATATTTAGAAAATAAATCCTCATAAATAGGTTTGTTGTTAACACAGCTCGAGCGAACTGTGAACCGTGACTGCTTCATGGCTAGTTGCGTTTGAACGATGGGAATTGACCCCCACAATAGAACCGCAATGTAATAACGTAATATGTGTATTTATTTAGCTTTGCTGTTGTGTGTGTTTGAAGTTATTTATTATCATGATTTTTTTACAAAAATATTCTACGACCTTTAGCAACTCTCTAATTCTAAGAACATCCCTGATACAATACTCGTAAGTAGCAGAGTCACGAAAGAATGGCTGATTTAGTACGGATACGATTAACAGAACGACTAGACTGTAGATACAAATATTATGACAACTTTTACTGTTCGCAAAAACAGCAAAGCCAGCCAATTCAGGCAATGGTAACTGTTACTGGCCTTACAAAAAATCTGAATGTCCGAGCTTGGTCCAAAACTACGTGAAGCTAGGAGAGAATTGAAATGGCTCTTGCACACTTTGTTAATCCTATCTGCGTCAACACATAGTAGAACTGAAAGTTTGTTGATTGTATTTTTGGTTCAAAAAAGTGTAATTGAAACTTTCACTTCAGTTTGATAGAGGAGATAAAAACCGGGTCGAATTAATTCAGATTCGAATTAAATTATTTATTTATCGGATTAACCGGGATAGGCGAGCGATTTGTTGCGGCGACCTGAGGGATCCACGGGTTAAATAATTCAAAACAAGTTCGGTATTTAACATCAAGAGGTCAATTGGGTTACGTTTACTTTTTAATTATTTTTTAACGTACAGCTATTTTGGTAACTTAAAACCTCGAAATTTACTACTACTGTTTTTTAGAATGTTGTTTTTGTTGTTAGTTTCAGACTTTAGAAATATTAATTACATTTTAAAGTGAAAATCACACTTTTCTATATCCAATTAATTTCTCTAATATCAGTTCGTGATTTCGTATATTACATGAATTCATCTTGAAAACCTATGTACATTTTAATGACGAAAGCAATTAAATTTAATCATCACGTAGAAATCTTTTGTGCAAAAATTGATATTTTTCTACAGCACAAAAGATGTAAGCAGCCCAACATTAGACTCGGGTTCAATGGGTATTCCAATCTATGCGTAGTTGCAGATCTGCTACTGATCAAATACACCACTTATTTTGTTTTCCGCACATAACTTGTGTAGAATACCATTATCAAATAACAAAGATTTCTAAAATTAAGTTAACAAAAATATTTAAGACATGTTGATGTCAAAGCTCAAATATCAAAGAAATTAAATTAATTGTGGTCACAAAATTTTCTTATTGTGTTTAATTTAAAAAAATTAAATTTAATCTTTTTACAAAAATATCCAACATGCATTTTCTAGAAATATCGCATTTTTTTTATAGAAGAAGGGGGCAAACGAGCAACGTGTCGCCCAAAAATAGTGATCACCGCCGCCCATGAACATCCGCAACACCAGAGGAACCGCAGATGCGTTGCCTGCCTTTTAGGAAGGAGTACGTTCTTTTCTTGAAGGACCCTAAGTCGTATTGGTTTGGAAATACCGCCGAGGACAGATCATTCCACAACACAGCTGTACGAGGTAATACATAATAGTAATATATGTATCAATACATTATTGTATTGATTACTATTATTATTGTATTATTACTATTATGTATTGATACGATCCGGAATAGATTGCATTGGACAGGCAACTCGGAAGCACAGACAAATGATTTTTTAAACGCAAGCATAAATTCCGATCACGTAGTCGCTCCGGCATTCTCGAATTCTCGCATGCGATACAGATAATCGATATTTTATCGTAAAGTATAAGAATAGTACAGGATTTATTATTCTTTTATCAAATTTTTCATTAAGAAGTCAGGTGGAGTATTACTCAATAAATAAATTTTAATTTTGATGCTTCATCTTATACTTCTGTTATATTTAATTGTCTTTCTAAAAGGTCGGTGTGACATCCTTCTAGATTATTAACCTTTTTTCTATTTTCTGTCACAACTTCTTTTAGCTTATTGTGTTTTTGTTCGTATCAGCCCTTAAATTGTTTAATTTATTTCCATTTTTCCTTTTTTCTTTGGTTTGACAAATTTTAAAAGTTAAAATTACTTTCAGATATTTTAAATATCTTTTATAGCCTTTTCAAGTCAATGACAAAGTATGAATGATTGATTCTTGAACCCTCCGTCAAACTGCAAAGCAATTTACAGAAACTTGCCTGAGAGCAAACTCGTAAAAGGGAATTTTGGGAATCGAATCCCGAATTGCAAAGAGGATCCGAAAAGGGTCCAACTAAGTTTTGAGTTGTTTCATTAAGAGTGTATCTGTTTTAAGCAATACACTACATTTCATTTATTTACCGTAGTTTTATTTGCTTAGCAATAATGTCCCCAAATATAACAAAAACAAAATTTATATTTTCGTTAGCTTTAATGGAAAAATCTCTTTTCTGGCTATATCTAAATATTAATTTTAAATTTAAACATTTGAATAAAACCTAGACAATTTTCTTGATATTTTTCCTTTAAGACGACGGAATATACAACACATCAATCTTGTATTTATATGATCAATCAAACTCGTACCATATCATTAAAAACTAAATAAAAGCATTCATCGTTTATTAAGTTTGAAAAGTGATTTTACTTTCATTTTGTTTATTGTAGACAGATATGTACTTACACTGTCAAGATATCTAACAACTATTTAGTTGAAAATCTAAAGGCCAAAGAGGCGGCCATAAGCGGCAATAACATTTATTGAATCCCTTTTGCTTAATTAATCCATTCGCTTCGTCTAATTGTACAATACTCCTATAAGTCTGAATTAAAAAGTAGATATAATAGTAAAAAGGAGCAGACTGTGGATAATTTAATTATTCTACATATTTAACCTCCTTTGATGTACGTATGCAATGAAATAATATAACGTTGAAGAATACGATCAGAATATTGCAGAAATATATTTTAATTATTATATGGTTGCATTATTACCAGCGATGTTAGTATTTTTTGTAAATTCATATATATATAATATATATTCAATATATATA
>DWLR01001225.1:0-19279 GCA_018246295.1 Papilio alexanor hazarajatica
TAGAGCACTAACTTTTGAAGTTTTATTCAATATTGTAATTTTTTCAAGGTGGTCTCAAACTTTTGGCCGGCAGTGTATCTTCATAACAATTATAGTTATTTATGTAAAGAACATTGCTTAGCAAATATAAGGAAGAATATTTTGTATCTTAATTAAAATGTATAAATGTTTTTTTTATCCGTATTTCTATTTTAATTCCAAATGTTTGAAGAACCTGTGATTTAAAAATAATAATTTTAAGTTCTTAATATAGTGTAAATCTTAAAGTATTTCAAGGAATAATAATTTCACTTTTATGTAAGTTCTGATGGCATTCCGACGCGTCAAATATGGCGACGAAGCTATCAAATTTTAATATAATAAATATCAAATATTCAGCCATAAACCACAGCCGTCCATTTTCGACCTGATTTCATACAAAATACTCGATTATTACACATTGATTTATGTTTCCTATATCAAGATTTCATTGTCTCTTGCTCAATTCTTTATGATATTAAAAAAAAATTCATATAGAGTAGCGAATTTATGATATTGAAAAACTGACTGATTATTGTTAAAGGTGTAGCGATGCCAATATACATCTATATCTATATATATAATAAAATCGTAACTGATCGGTGTCTGTACATGGAAAATAAATTAGCAAAACTATTACAGGGCGTATTTACCAATGCTATAGAACTCAAAACAATGATTTTTAAAAATTTTGTCTGTCTGTAGGTCTGTTTGTCTGTTACATTGTTCGCGCTAATCTTAGAAACGGCTTAACCGATTTGGATGTGGTTTTGCGGTTACCAGTGTGTAGTAATTAGCTTCAGTCGTTAGATTTAGTTTTAATTTCATCTGAATCGGTGCATAAATAAAAAAAGTTATATCAATTTGTTGTAACAAAGTGTTACGTTAAACCTTTCTTCAGAAAAAACTATTATATATATAATAATATATATAAAGACACTACTTCACTAATATATATATACTATATATATATAAAGACTATTTAGTTGATTGGGATGAAATTTAAGTTTACTATATATGATATTCTATAAAATGACGATAGTTCAAAGATAATACAAAGTTAAAAATTGATATTTTGAATGCCAATGTAACTTGGACTTCGATCTATATTTTCAAATGGGCTGATCATGGTTCTACTTATGCTAGACGTTTCGGTTGTACGGGATTGCGTGTTTATTACAAAGCGGATCAAAAAATTAATTTTTAAAATGTTTACAATGTTGCTTTGTTAGGTCGCTAGATGGCTTAAAATAAAAAATCGGAGGATTTGGTAACTTTAAAAATTAATATTCACACCTGTTATCAGGATGTGTGTCAAATGTTTTTATCAAAATGTGTTCTTTTTTACTCCTCAAAAATAATAAAGTAAAGTATATCCAAGGGATATCTCAATAATCTTAATCTTTTAAGAAGTCTGTCACATATTGGGTAAAAAAAATCCCGTCCCACTAAAAGTATGTGGCGATTTAAGTAAAATTTGATTTGTTATTTCAGCAACTGTGTAATAATGCTATATCTGAACCGTCACTTAGCTCTAAAAGGTCAAATACCAATACCCATATCTTTTAAGGGCGTCATAAGATTGTAGGTGACATTTTGGTACTGATTGAAGCTCCTTAAATCTATTAGTCGATGGCAAAAATGGGCGTAATTCAAGACAACTGTCTCTTTTTTGTTATGCACTTTGTTAGGTTGTGTTTGTGTTTTTTTTCTGGCAATGTAATGGTTATTTATTTTATTTTTTATTTATTTAGGTTAGATAATACTAAATTTAAAAAAGAACTGAATATATAAGTTAGTTACTTTTTCTTTCTTCGTAATCCCTACTAATATGTAAATACGTAGCTCTGTTTGCCAGTCTGTCTGTTACGCTTTTACGCCTAAATCACTAAACCGATTTTGAGGAAATTCGGTAAAATTTGACCTTGGGAAATAAATAATGCTACATTTTATTGCGAAAAAAAGGGTTAAGGGGTATAAAGGGGGGGTTCGTAAAACCTACTTGACCGATCATCATTAAACTTTGTACACATATTCTTTAAGGTACTGGGAAGGATATAGAATAGAACATATTACAAAAAAAAATTACGGAAGGTAAAAAATATCATTATATTATAAATGTGGATGTTTGGATGGACGTTTGTCACCACGTAACTGCACACCAGCTGAAGAGATCTGGACGAAATTTGGCACAGAGATAGATTATAGTCTGAAACATCACTTAGGCTTTTATCCTGGAAAATGGCATGATTTCCGCGGAACTTTTTTCACCCAGATATATGTATATGTTTACATATAGATACATCAATATTGAATTCCACGCGGACGAAGTCGCGGGCAACAGCTAGTTTACAATAAAAAGGTGAAATACAATCTCGAGAACTTGGCTTCATTTATGAACTTGGATTCATTTATACATATAGGCCAGTAACGCATTTGCAGTGCCTCTGGTGTTGCGGATGTCCATGGGCGTCGGTGATCCCTATAATTAGGCGAATCGTTGCTTGTTTACCCATTTAAGGTATAAAAAAACAATCACACTTCCTTGCAATTGATAAGGTGATGAAGAATGCATTCTTAATTATTGTGATGAAACCAAATAAATATAATATAATAAAATTAGTTAATTTCATTTGAATGAAAAAAATACGACAAATTTAAATATGCCATTTTACCGACACTGATTGATCGATTTCAATGAACGTTGTGAATCTAAGATTGACCGAGGAATTGCAATTTATGTGTAATTTCCTTGGAATGTTCATTAAAATGTCCTTTGGCATAATTAAAAAGCAAACCAAAAGCTTTATATACTCTTCACGAGTTTGTGAAAATCATCACAGACACAACAGGAATTTACGAGAGTCAAACACACTAACTTTACGGGATTCTAACCCAGGACTTGGGATTCAAGAACTTATTGTAAATTTTTAATCTAATTAAAGAAATGCATCTAACTGCTTTTGTAAACGTAAATCATAATGCCGTGGTGAATGTAATATAATTACTTATAATCTTTTAATTTTTTTTTAACAAAAACAAAACCGACTTAAAATGTTGTATACATTTTAAGTCGGTTTTGTTTTTATTTTATTTATAAGTCATTAAGTCATAGCATTCCATTAAACCCAAACAGGAGAAGAAACTCACTTGCGAATATCTGCTTTTCAACAAAAAAATTGATATCGTTGCATAATTGACGAAATTCTGAGGTAAACATTAAAAAAAATACAACCGAAGTGAAAACCTTCTTTTATTATTTTAATCGGTTAAAAACAACAAATTCTTAGGAATTTTCTTAGTATGTAGTATTTAGAGATAAATTATTGATTCGCGTATCAATATATCAATATTTATTAACATACAATGCACATTAATCTTGGACTAAAATGTTTTGTGTACGATGGCGTACCTTGAGCCTATGCGCTGAGGAATGCGAAATTTTCGATGACGAAATTTTTCTATGTAACCCTGAAAAATTATCAAACATTCAATATAAATAGATTTATCCAGCATACATTGCTATGCCACGAGATGGAAAAAGTTGTTTTAAAGTCTATTCCGCCTTTGGTGCTATGTTTTTGGTTTAAAAATAAATAAAGCGCTATTTGTTTTGGTCCTAACAACCTACTTCTTGACAATTTCATCAATAGTTTGGGGCCACATTGAGGACAAACATACGAAATTCTTTTCATAATTTTCGTGGCGTGGTGAAATAGTGGCACTTTCCTTCTCACATTAAACATTATATAACCAATTGGTATCAAATACGTACAAATAAAACGTAATTCTTACGGGATTTTTATTTAATAGCATTGAGTAAGTAAACCTAACCGATCGACGTTCTACTTTTTCTACACGTAGTGAGTAAAAATAATCTTAACTTTAAATCTTCTTATACGGTTTAAATGAAACAGTTATCTTTTAAAGGGTATAGATGCAATAAAAACAGATACCACTAAATGCGCTTTCAATGTCAAATTTTATCAAAAACTGTTTTATTGCGCAATACAATTGCCCAATACAGACCTTTGCTGTCCTTTGCTTCGAGCATTCGCTCTGACCTTTTCCCTGCAACCATTAAACCAATACACGTATTAAAATTATTTTTATCATCTACTTAATATTGGTCTAATGAGATCGCTTGAATACGTCCCTGGCATTATTCTTAAACAGCTACTTACTGAGTTTCTCTCAATGTTCCTAAAAAGATATTAACACGGCCACATGCTAGAAATGAATCACTTACAACCATGCCGCCCCAACAGATTTGTACTTACGTATTTTATTTTCAGAATTTATATCTGCATATAATAAAATTTTCATGTCATATCTTATTACATGGAAACTAAACAGTCTATATTTGGGTTAAATAAAATAGGAAAGAGGAGCATCTTAACAAAGCAAACCTTTAAAATGATAAAAACTTGACCTCATGATAAAGAAAATTAACAATTTTGTTTGATTGTACAATTTTATTAATGAATTTGATATAATAAAATATAAAAAAAATCAACTTTGATGGTTAGGGACAACAAAACGAATACACTGAAATTAAAATTGTAGAATGTTAAAAATAATAAGAATTGAAATAAAACAGTTGCTTGGATGCAACTGTCAACTTTTTTATATAAAACAAATAGTTTATACCCTGTAACCAAAGGTTAGCTTAATAATTAGGTCACCTTTTCATAATCGCGACGGCTATGTAAAACTAAATCATATAATTACAAATTAAATATTGTTTTGAATCAAATCATATTTTATGCAGAAACTTTTGAAATACCGTGAATGGTAATTTTTCTGAAACAAAACTATCAAACTTTGAATATACTCTTGGATCGTATGGACAGACACGACTTTGAACTTATTATTTTATATACGTTTAAACTAACCGAAAGCTTTGCAGTAAAGACATCTCAACAATGCTGCTTTAACATTGGTTTCTTAAACAGACTTTGGAGGCAAGTTAACTTAAACCAAAAACAGCACGGGTCTTTAGAAAAGATAACTGGCGCAGGTGCTTTTTTCAGTCGTCATATTGGGTCAGGCAATAGGGGAAAGGTCTTTGTGGCAATTCACGAAGAAGACCTAGGTCCAAAAGTGAACGTAAATTTATATATATAAATTTTTAATTAAATAATATACGTACACTTTTGGACCTAGGTCTTCTTCGTGAACTGCCATAAAGACCTATCCCCTACCTTTCGCCTGACCCACGGTTACTAACTTCTTAGGTCACATGACATTTCCCTAACTGTACATTGCATTACGACAATTTACTGTCTTAATATATTTTTAGTGAAGCGGCTATACGACATATTTAATATATAATTAATACGACATACAGTGGCAGAGTCTGCAACAACAACATCTGTTGCACAAATCTGCGGCCCGCTCGACCGATGAAATACCACGACCTCACAGAAGACAGGCGTCAAGTAGAAATATTCTGTAAGTAAAGGAGTGAGGTGCCGAAGGCCTAATTTTAGTCCTCTTCCCCTTTCCATTCTTTCCTTCATTTATTAGAAAATGGAGAGAAGGAGAAAAGGACATAAATTAGGCCTCCGGCATCTTCACCAATGGATTTGACGGGTATGGGGATGGATAGGAGAAGGAAAATGTCCATTTTTCAGTCTATCTCCTCCTCTGTCTAATAAAGGTAGACAAAGCATTCGCAACTTGCAAATGCTTGTTGCAGATGTCTATGGGTGCGCTCACTTAGGTGACCGCTTGTTCGTTTGCCACCTTCTTGTATAAAAAACGAAAACATTTTGCCCTAAGATGTTAAAGTTGTTGACATAAAGAAAATAAAGTATAATATTTGGAAAATTTATAAGACACAACTTAAAACGACACGAGAAGTTAAAACAATTTCATGGCCATAACAATTCTAAAGAAAAAAAAACAATTGTTATACTGCTCAAAAGGACCATGTCAATATTGACATTTACGTATTCCCAGTATAACTACGCTTCGACTTGTCTCGGTTTTGGCACCACCTTGACCTTTGTTCACTCTGATAGATCTAACAGGTTTGCATTCCTCCAAACATCCGCATACATTATCGTGTTAGTCTCTGCCCGTGACGGCTCGCTGACGTCGTGAAGGTCGCTAACAATAAGTAATCAATAAATGGATAAGCATTTTCGCAGTACACTATAGAAAGCTGATTAGAACCGCTTGGCAGGTAAATTATATTTGATGATCATCACTTCAACGATCGATTCATTGTGCTTTTATTATAAAATATATTACAATGATCGACACACCCCGGTTAGAGGTTACACATTAGTAAATAACGTCATCAATATCAATATTTTCCAATAAATACGAGAATGCGACCTTCAAAGCTATCTTATAATTTTATAAAGTCAAACAACGTAGTGTTGTTGATTTTCATCGGATACAGTCACTTAAAAACATCCTGTATGTGTTAACCGGAATGTAAATTAACATTTATATACTGCGATATTAATACCCTAAGCAGGTGATTCCTACTTACTAGGTAATTTTTACTGTGTAGATAACTAGCGAACCCGCTCCGTCTTCGCACGGACGGCAAAACGACATGCGCCTGCTTTTTTCTGATATATCAACAATTAACTCATATTAGTATACCACCGTAGTGTCTGAGCGGTCACAGGTCGTGGGTTCGGTTCCCACACAGGACAAACATATGTGTGCATGAACATGTTTGTTTTGAGTCTGGATGTAACGACCACCGGAGGACGGGCAGCAGCGTCCTTTTCTCTTAGTACGGTGGAACATACTGCGATCACCAACCCGCCTGCCAAGCGTGGCGATTATGGCACATTTCAGAGGATCAATGAGGGAGACCTATGTCCAGCAGTGGACGATCATAGGCTGAGGTGGAAGTGTACCATCCAATTTAATTCATTATACATATAAGTCTTTAATTTTTCCTCGTGAATCCTCGTCTGTTAGTGAAAACTATATGTAAATCTAACTACAGACAAGAGAATTTGGTTTAATTTAATAAACACGACAACGCACGGCCCCTACTTGTATTTCATGGCGGTTGTTGATTTTTCGGTTGCACTTATTTTTTATTATTTTGATATCTTCTAAATTAAAAACTTCTTAGTGTAAAAGGCATTTATAATCTACATTTAATGTTCAAAATTATTAATATATACATTTGTATAAGAATTAATAATAAATTTGGACAACCATAGAATACAAAGATATGCCACTATAGTTTTATTTAGCATTTTTGGAGATAGATAATTTATTCAAAATTTGATTACATGTATGTTCCAATGTTTAGCTTATATGAGCCATAAAATCAAATTTTGGCGCTTTTTTTTTGGAGGTTTCGAAATATAATGTTTATACATGTATCTACTACTACTACCTCAGTCTATGATCGTCCACTGCTGGACATAGGCCTCCCCCATTGATCGCATCATTGGGGGGAAAAATATACGTGTATACTAATTTTTTATTATAATATATACACCATACATATAAACAATTCGGAAAGCATTATCCGAATTTTGATGTAAACCGTTTTAAATCCGTTGCGTGGTTTAGAAGTAATTAGCGGAAAAACGGAGCCTCGAAAAGCAACTTTTTTTTTACACGTTATAGATTCATGTCTCATCGCCACGCAATTTCTATAAAGTTATTCCCATTTACTATGTTACCTCTTATTAATAGGAAAGTCCTACCTATTAGGTAACTGTTACTTACAATCCTAGGAGGTAACTGTTATTGAATGATGTTTCCAGCTATGACAAAATGCATGTTTTTTGAACACAAATCGTTATTTTCGGGTCTTGTTGGTTTTAGTTTTAAGACTTAAGACTAAGCTTAAGCATTTTTGTATTTAAAAGTTAGTTTAAAAAAAGCGTTGAACCTGACTCTCCGGGGAAGAACGCGAAACGAATGACACCTACCTCATTCTTCAAAATTGGACTGACCGTTTAGGCGACAGGAGGTCACAAGGGACATCCATTCATACATACATATTATTTTATTTATTTCTTTACATTACTTAATTTAGATCGGTGAACATGACAAACTTTCAAAATTGGCACACAAATCACGTATAAATTCTTGAAAAGAACTACGACACCATATTTACCATTCAGCGCCATGTCGTTGCGGTTTGGCGGACATCATGGACATTTGGCGCCTTTGACATATTTTATTTTTTAACATATTTATTTTTCAAGTGCATAGGTTTCCTTGAGATAATTTCCTATGCACTACAGACAGTGGTTTCTTAAACAATTTACTTTCTGCAATGCACAGACATTTGGAATCAAGGAAATAGTTGCTTTGGAGGTGTGCCAGGATTGTGTTTACCTCTGCTTAAATCTTTGTGGCATGGGCGTGAATTTATAATAACTGATATTTAAATATTTACTACTATATTGCCCGCGGTTTCGAAGGCATTCGTTCTTTATATTTCTCGTTAGATATTTATGTTACTTAATTCCGTGTATAATCTGTAATTATGGTTAAATAACATCTAACTTATTTTTGTCTATATACAACATTATCATAGCAATCGATTTTGTGAATTAAAGATTTATTTTTATATCCTTCAAGAACAATTTATTATCGAGATAAAAAGATACCATTTTTCATTTCATTTATCCTTGACGTGTGTGCTAAATTTCATAATAATCGCTTAAGTATGTAAGGCGTTATCGGTACAAACAATTTTAGGTTTGCATCTATATTATAATAATAAGTAAGGATTCCAATTGAAATAATATGTATAATAAATCAATGTCTGCGTTGAGTTTGGTATACCTTTTTTCTTTATACTAGATGATAGCGTCCTACGCGTCTATAGCGTCCTAATAGCGTCCATGGACTTTCTACGATTCACTTCTAGCAATACTAAATGGAAGAAAATGTTAACATCGCGATACAGAAAACTTGCTATATGTAACAGCGACATCTATCGAATGTGACATGTAAAAAACATTTAAATTTTTACCAAACCAAACATAAAGAAATAGCTTTAAGCAACATGTCTCCAGTATAAAAATGTTATCTTTGTATATCTAATGCAATAGAGTCTTAAAATATCAATAATAGAATTGTGACATTTTACAGCGTGAACAGCCAGAGACAATGGCTTTATCGATTTGCATGAGATTATCCTCGCGATGTCACGACGCTCGCGGATCCACTTAAACGAACATAGTTCGATGGGATTAGATCACAGAGATACAACCACTCGCAGTGAGATCTTGTCCATTTTCTATTGACATTGTACCTAAATGTATGCATTGATTAAAAAAAATGTACAACCTAAGCGATAACCCTAAATTCCATAGCACCAGTTACAAGATTCGATTAAGAGATGATAAAGAAAGTAAATTATTAGCTATGACAGTTGATAGAATCAAAACGACATTACGTTTTTTAAATCATACCATTTTATCTTGTTGTAAAATTAGTGAAAATATATTAATAGTAGTAGTGAAAATAATTATAGCTATCTTTTGTAACTAATTAGCCATAAAAATTAAATTTTGGTGTGCGAATGTCAATCTTGAGATATAAGTAAATCCGATTATAAATAAAACACTGTATTAAAATAGGCGTGCAGAAGTCCACAGTGTACGTGGTCAGCGCGTGCATTGTTATTAAATTCAAATTTAGTCCTTGGTGTTAAATGAAAAACACCTCGCGACGACCTGTGCCGGTGTTACAGTATAATTCTATCTGGCTGTCCGCGTGTTTATTGCCTAAGCACGACTTAATCGGAGCTGCCTTGGTGGCGATGAAATTGCTGTGATTAGAACGACTTAGTTACGGATCACTTGGAAAATGTCATAGCTACAATCATCCCTGTGATTTATGCATACGGATTTACAAATTAATGACGAATAAGATATATCTATTGACTTCTAGGTTAGTTTGATTCAGTCGCAAGTCTTGATTTTAGTTAAAATGGGACAATTTATTTTTTCTGAATAAATTCTTATACTTGAATTGTATCAATTTATATTAGTTTATTGTAAAAGTGATAAAGAATGCACATCACATCGCAATTTGTGACAATACGTCCTAACAGTACAACAGTTTTATGTTTTCATAAAACCATCTAAACAAGTGAAAGTGTCAAATAATGTTATCTAACACATTGGAATGTCTGTTTTGAAATGGCGCTGAATTTTTATTTATAGTAGCACTGTTACGTCACTCAGAATTTCTATTTAAAAATTTGTTAATTAACAAAGCTGTAAAATTCTCTCTTTCTCTACCCAAAAATCAATAAAAATATTATCTTGCGTTAATAGTATTTAATTTCTGAGAATAAACCATAATTTAGATCGCTTTGAAATACTTTTTAAAGTCTTTAATAAAGGCAGTTGCTATTGCATCTTGGGCTGCCTCGTATGGGAAATACGAGGACCTCACAGAATAACTAAATGAAGTAGAGATACTTCTGTAGTTATCAATCTAGACATCTTCATCTAAATTTAGACATCTTCATCTCCCTGTCCTTTTCCCATCTACGTAGGGTCGGCACAGTCTGTACTACTCTTCCATATGTCCTGGACTCTATTGTAGTTCATACTGTAATTGGTTCTGGCTATATTTTTGAGCCAGCCGCCTGCTTGATGCCAATCCTCATCGGGAACCCACCTCCATTTCCCATCTTTTCCTTATTAGCAAACTGTAGTAGGTAGGGGAAGAGGGCTAGAATTGGACCTCCGGCGCCTCTCTCTTCAGACGAAACGCAGAAAACTTCTACTTCACGCCTGTCTTCTGTGAGGTCGTGGTATTTCATGTCGTGGACTACAGTCCGGTATCTGTTATTGGTAGATTAACTCAGACATAATATCTACATAAAAATATGTATCTCAAGATTATAGGAAAGGCAGTGTAATGACCTCTCGTTCTAAGGTGTGTACATGGAAAGGCACTATGAACTAAATATGTATAATTCACTGGCTTACTACTACACTAGCGCAGACGCAGGTCCAACCCGTCTCTTGTCCGTTGCAAGACTAACTGGTTGATAGCTACCCCTTCTACTGGTTTACATGAGATAATGTATATATCTCCTGAATAGATACAAACACTATAAGCTGTAAATAATGTAAAAAGCAAGAAGCCTTTTTTATAGTCATCTAAAAATATTTTATAGTCGAAGCTTATTGTTAAAATGACATCGAATTCTTTTTCAACTATGTCGTCAATTTACATTTATAATCGAGCAATTATCCTAATGTTTGAAGAATGCACGAATAAAAAAAAATTAAATATTTTTGTGATTATAATCAGTTGAATTGAATTTCTTATCCATTAGTGAATAGCCGTAATGCCTATGGATCACTCCGTCTATTGGTGAAAACCGTTGGAAATATATACAAAAGCTTTTATATTTATTGCGTTCGGACCGACAGCCGTAACGAGGAGACTTGCTAATTTGTTTTGTATAATGTATTGATACTGTGATTAAAAACTAGCTCTAAAGATAAAGGAGTGACCAGTCAGTACTCATCACTCAATAGCATACAATTTATTATGACTTACATTAAGCCACCCTTCGCATATGCTCGTTTACAGGTTGAGGTAATATTTTGTCGTACCTTGAGGTGCCATATCGGATTAGAATAGCGATTGTTAACCGCCGGATCAACGCTGCTGGCGCAGCGGAATCGAACCTACGCACGTCAATCGACGCGCCAACAATGATATAAATGCGACCCACTAGAGGTCACGGTAATTGTGAGAGAACAATAAGTAACTAAATTGAAGCAATATTATACAGAACACAGGCGTGAAGTATTTGTGATTCTGCATTTTATCTAATGAGTGAGGTACCGCAAGCCCACCCCGTGCCCTTCATTTTCTGATTTTGTGCTCTGAAAACGCTCCATCTCATTTATAACTATTGTTGTGGATTTCAATGAGTATCGGTGGTCAGATGACATCTGGAGGCAGACTTGCACGCTTGCCTCCTTCTACTAAAAGAAAACAGGCAAAGTTTTCGTTACTTACATTTCTTCGTCTTATGAGTGCGTCGTCTCTTTTTTCTTTCCTTTCTCTTAGAAACATTTACTATATAGGTTTTAGTATCAAATTCTGACTTTTCTTAATCAAATTTGACTTATTTTAAATACATTTCAGACTTACATATACAATTCGGCTGATTGCAAATCAAATTTAAATGTTCCCATATTTATTTGATAGGTACGGGTACAAATTAGATTTTTAAAAGGGTGAATTTGATGTGCCTTAATTTGCAAAATATGGAAATCGATTTGTGTAAATTCGAAGTAAAAGATAAAAACCTATATTGTGTGAAGGTTGGCAACATCTCTGTATGACATCTGATTATTCCACTTGTCTATGGGTAGTCATGGTTACTACTCACTATGAAAATATTATCTGTCAAACAATGTTTTCCCATGTAGTTAGCCAGTGACGTTTGTTATCCGTCTCCATCTCTTGGATTAAAAGGACGTAGACTTAATATGATGTTAAATGATAAAATTAGCTTTTCCTACATGCATGTAGTATTTCAAGATATTCCATGTCCCTTTTAGGGTCCGGTTTGTGTTAATGTCAAGTCCTAATTGACAATTTAAACCGTCAATATATTCATCCTAACCTCAAACTGCATGTTGTCAAGCACTTACAGTATTACGTACGTTTTAACTTGTTAATTAACATTAACAAATACATTAAATAATTTGAATAGATAAACAAATTGTTGAACTGAATAAACATTATTAATACGTTTATTAACCGACTATTGCGACCGATCGAAATCGTTTATTGCGACCCTGAATAACAGGGTTGTATTATACATGTTTCGCTACCGTAAGTAAAAAAAAAACGATATTATTCGATATTGCCAGTTACAGAAGTATAAAATAATAACGTATGGTTACTGGTTATCACTTTTAATTTTATTACATCTCTGCGTTTTACGTTATTCCAATGATTCATAACAATTTCGAATGTCTGTTTCCTCTTAATGTTATGTGAGGGGAATATGTAACTAAGGTTGCCAATACATTAGTTTAAATGTTTTATAACTAGGAAAATCCACTTCGACGCTTAAAATAACTCAAGGATGTTCAAATCCAAACCTGGCGAATGATAAGTAAATGTCTATATATTATTAAAAAGAAACTTTTTAAGAATTTAAAACAATTTTTTTTTTGACAATATTTAAATGAAGAACGAAACCGTTTTTATTGAGAAGAAGCAGAGAAACCTTAAATGTGTAAACATTGATTGTTTTCGTTAATTATTTAAGAACGAATTTATTTTAACGAATTTCCAACACTGAGAGACACTTGTTTAAATAAGTTACAACTTACCTACACTATTCTCTCGGCGTGCCACAGTTCTCATAAACTAAAATAAGTCATCGTTTGTTTATCTTATTAGTAACCAATACGATTCCTTAAATTGTAAGAAATAAGTGTAACTCCCAAGGACGACGAAAAAAAAAAGTACAACGATCCAGGAATTCATTTCATATTACCGTCCGTTCGAACTGCCGAAGCTTTCTCTCAAAAAATTGAGATCACAAATAGACGTCAGCTGTGTCAGACCTCTTTCAAAATTAAAAAAAAAAACTAATTGTATTGATAGAATAAATAAAAAAAACATTTATTTGTAAGGTAGTATAACTCTTAACTCGTACACGGAGTACAGTGCACACACCCTTTTTAAACGACTCTGAGGAGGTTTCCAATTCGCTAGTACTTTTTTTGTGTTTATTGTCGCATAATTTCGACATCTATGAACCGATTTTTTTTTGTTTTTGGAAAGGGAATAATCGCATTTTAAATAGCATCGCACCTTGGGTTCCGAAGATATACCTAAAATTTACATATTGGTAGAATTAAGACGAGCCCTGTTTTGTTTTAATGGCCTTAGAATGAAACGTGCCGTAGCAAATGATAAAATTATATACATTTGAAGTCGATTTTGTATCTGATGAAAAATTTGAAAGACTGTTATTGTTAAAGATATGTTAATAAAAATAATTTACCATAATTCTCCATAATCATTTTAATACTTTTCAACTCGATTTTACATAAATACATAATCCTTTGTGCAACCGATACAAAAAAGGATAGGTATTGTTGCCAAATTTTGCTGGAAAACTAGAGCAGATGCATTTTGTCGAAATAGAAGTCACATATTAAATTTATTAATTACGAAAGACGTCGATGGCAACATTTTACCGACCGCTTTGTGTCGATTACTCAGCCAATAAGAATGCTAACTTCGATGATTTTAATTTGTTATAGTTTCTAAAAAAATATACATACGAAAATTTGAACTTGAAATTAATTTAAAAAATCAATCAACCGGACTTACTGTACTTCTATTATACTCCCACAAACGATCAAACCTACAGGAGGTCACAGGAATGTACATACATACACACGTACCCTCGAAGAATATTATCCACTTGTCAGTCAGGCAAAAATTATAAATAGCACAATTTACAAACAATCGTTATTCCCGTCCTGGGTATTCCACGTGACTGTTTTCAGCGACTCATCATCATCATAGCTGGTTAAAGACATCCACTAGTGCACGTAGACTTTATCTAACGATCCCCAGCACTAGCCCCGGAGACAATTCAATGTGTGGAAGGTTGCCCACATTGCGTCACCTGTACGTGACCTCGATTGTCGAATTATCGATCTTTTTCGCACTTTTCTATATGGCCAATGTTTCCGGCCCGTTGCCATTTAAGTTTCGTAATTTTGCAGTATCTTCAATTCTAATTTATTGCCTCTTACAATCATCATGCTAAAATAAGAAACATTTTTCTTTATCTTCACTTTTATTTATTTAACTTTATATTTTGCTCTATTTCTAAATAAAAACGAGGAGATAAAAATTATATTATAGAATCATTTAAATAACGACCGGTATAGTAAGTGGAAACAGGATGTTAAGCGAAAGCTTTATATTATTTTTAAGTTAAGTACATTTTTATGTAAATGCAAATTGTAGGATAAACGAGTTCGAAGGCCCCAAGCGCGACATAAGGCATCAGTTATAGCCAGATTGATTTATAAACTATTGTTATGGAAGTAAATAACGGATATAAAAATATAACGATACTAGCAATCTTCCCTGACTAAGCTCAGATAGGTAGACAGAAAAAAATATATAGCCTACGTTGCTCGCTCATAGAAGACCCTTTTATTGGTGAAATAATTTTTGATGGTTTTCATAGTGATAGAGTCCGCAACAACATCTGTTGGACGCGTGAAGTAGAAGTTTCTGGGTTTTTTCTGACGAGTGGTTGTGCCGGTGGCTCAATTTTAGTCCTCTTCCCCTGGGAGAGAAGTAAACGAGGATTTGACGGGAAAGGGGGATGGATAGGATACCAAAAGTTGCGTAGCACATTGTTGTCGTAACCAAATATTAAAACTTCATAGTTTATTAAACTATGAATATTAAACTTTCTATGTTTAATATATGCTTGAACGTAAAAGTTGAGTAGTGTGTTCGCCGCTTTGATATTGATCAAAAACAAGATTAGAAAAGTTTAGAGAATTTAAGTTGACCAACTCGCCTGTTATTTTATATATTTAATAATTTATGAAAGATTCATAGAAAAACACCTTACAATAGGAACTAGTTTTCAAATTTAACGAAAGAGATAATCATCACAGAGATACCTAAATTCTTGGACATCGATATTTAACATCGTGTTTCAAGGTCACAAAAAACCCAGCCTGCTGTGAAAATAGCAAACGACGTCCCATTTTTACTTCACCGGCCATAAAAATCCCCCCCATCTCTCATTCTTACTTTACATAAAAAAAATAAGTAAAGAGTTCGCCGACCTTTTATATGCATTTGCAAATGTCAAAACGAAAATAACAATAAATCAGAGATTTTGCATCTGTGGACACTTTTTTGCATACTGGTATTTTGCCAATTTTGCTTGCTTCGAATGTGTTCTAGGCATAAATCTGTCAACATCGAAAGTCGAACTGGGAAGAAAAATCACAGAATATCCTGTCACGATTTTATATGCTGTATGTGGAAGTAAAAGCTGTCTAAAGGTCGTCCTTGAATTCAGTTTTAGTTTAAAGTAGACTTTTCGTCTGATCCCAGTCGGGTTGGGTTATTTTCCGTTTAATTACTACTAAATATTTAATAACATTTTAAATATTTAGTAGTAATTTATTTTGATTATGAACGACATGTGGTAGCAACAAAAATGTTACATACTTCCAGGTACTTAATCTGGGGCTCGAAAGTGAAGCTATTTAAAAGTCATCAATCGGTGACTTCGTAAAATCCCACCTTATTTATCCCTCCCGAATTCAAAATCTCTGTGTAATTTCAAAGATGACGGTTTGTGGTATAACATCGTGTAAATGTATGTAATGTAAATGATATAGTGTATCACTTAAATAAGTTTAATATAAGAATAAAAAGAATTATCTGATATACAAACTGACAATACGAAAATAGATTGTTATTTTTGAACGTCGAATTTGTTCCATACAAATACGACGTTCGAAAATATGGTATATGCAGGTACCTATGTAAACTTATGGTTAGCAATATTATATAGTTCCTCTGAAATTAATGTTCATTGCCATCGTTTAACAGTAAACTTCTCTGTACTCTGCTTTCTTCCTACAAAAATGAAATATGGATGGACAATCTAAAACATCTAAGGAATGGTGTCGAATGTTGCGTAAAAGTGCGACATTGATCTGAATTGTGTGAATTTTTATGTAAATGTTGTTAATTAGACGGCCGCTTGCCTCACCGCCTGACACCGCCGCGCCGACTGATTTGAAAATTACCATTCTTTGTTTCTTTCCAGAAAAAAAAAAATCAAATTCTATCATATCATTTAACGCTACCATTATTATTTTGCTTCAGATGACTCAAAGCCCTTGACTAAAAAACCTTCATGTCTTTATCGGGCTTACAGCCAAGATTTAAGGCTAGAACTGCAAAAGTTGTACTTTCATAATTAAGAAAGTCTTTTTTGTGGAAAATTAACAGAAAATACGATAACTCACGAACTTTCCTATCAAACGATTAAATGAATTTTATTGATTCATCGATATCCATTCCAAGATTAGTTCTAATTTGTTTTTGTCATCAAATTTAATTGAGCATTGAGTTCAAAGGAAAACCCAATGAATATTATATAATTAATTATCTGGAATTCCACATAATCGACGGTCATATATTAAGCTAACGCTGATTATGAAAGATGTTTATCTTTGAATAACAAGGGCACGAACGCACAGCGAACCCACGCTCATTGTTATATAAAAGTTAAATTTAACAATACCATAAACGTTTGGTGTATAAATACCCAAGCGATATGTATAAGGCCCGGGCCGGGTGTCAAAATTAACAAATTTATTTTGTACCCGCCAAATATTAACTGTCATGGCCGACACATATGACAATGCGTCGAGGATTTATTGCACCTGATATATTTTAAAGCAATTGTTTGACCTCTTCGTGACCTAGTGGTCGAAATTTTCAACATGTCACGCCTTTCTACAGTCTACGGTTGACAAATGACCTCCCCAGCGTCTATATATTGCAAGCCGAGCGGCGTGACCTTTTCTAGAATACATATTCCCACTCAGACTCAGCTACAACTCATAAAGTAATTTCTGGCAAATGAAAACCTGGAAATGGAACTTAGTTAACGTTTGAAGCCTTCATGTTATGTTTGAATAGTTTTACAGACCAGAGAAACATTGATTTCTCATTAAAGAAACCACCTCCTGCAACATTCGTTTACTAATATATGTTGTAGAAAATTTGTTACGGAATATTTCTAAGAAAAAAATCGACAAAAACATATCGTAATAATTCGAGTTACTAAATATTAATTAAGTATTACAAATGCGAATTAATATATTCGTTCCAATTAACGGGGATCGCCGTTCGCATCGACAACGCAGCCCCAAAAAGGTCATAGTTTAATAATATAATATAAAAATATCTATATATTTTACAATATGTCCTATTTTTTTTTTGAGAAATTGGATTTTTTTATATCAAACATAACGAATTATAATAGTAAAAAATAATTCATCAGAAGAATTATATGCTGTTTAAAGTGCTTGTGATAGTATTATGACAAGGAGCGGCTGAGTTGTTTGTAATGTAATATCTTAACTAAAAGAAAATTGTATCAAAGTTTTTTCATTTTATTTTAGACTTTTATTTTTATAATAGCTAGCTGATTCCTGTTGCAATGCCATGTAAAGTTAAAATTAAAATCTAAAAGGTCAAAATAATCTTAAAGCATAGTTCCACAAGTTTCATTAAAAATACTTTCTAAAATATTTTGAGTCCCTTTTTCGGAACCCTCACGGACGTCCTCAATACACCCAAATAAAATGTCATTGGAAGGCATAGAGAAGAAGCAATTAATTTTATATTTTATACAAATAATGATGACAATCCAAAAACGTATAGTGATGATCGGATGATTTTTTTATCATTCCAAATAACTTTAAACGATGTGCTAGAATATGGAAAGAGACAATAGTCTAATGGCGAGCGGAATTCAGACAATAATCGGTAGTCTAAAATCCCTACCCTAGACCATTTGGCTATTGCCGCTTCGGGATTATTGTCTCTCTTATGTTTTTTTCTTTCTCACGTGTTATTTCGTACGCGATGTGACTATTGATTGCACAGGCGTTGTTCCATAATAACAATCATTGTATCGTGTTTTTGCATATCTTTAGGCAATTAGTAAGGTACAATAATCAGGAAGTGCTTAACATAAATAGAGGAAGAAATAATAATGGCGGTCAATTTAATTCATGAACATACTTCAGCTGTCAAACGATGGCGGGAAAACGCAATTTGTTTCACAATTGACGTTTTTGTGTCGGGAATAATTATTATATAATAACTCAATTACTGGCAATTATTTTGTTTCATTATCTCGATGAATATTCAGAATAGTTAACATAGGCAAACGCAATGTTCACTGCAACTATTTTATTACGCTGTAAGAATTGGTAATTGGTAAATTCATAGATTATTCCTCATTTTTAACCCTTATAATACTTAATATGTCTTAAGTAATATATAATAATAATAATTAATACGTCTTCATGGTCCATTTATTAATAAATTATATCTGTTATAAATGTTTGATCAGCAGCAAATCTGCATCTATGCACAGATAAGAATATCTGTGGTGTTGAAACAAATCAATATGTAACATTAGCACTTCGAGCGCAGGCTGCAGCAGAACCCCCAACTT
>DWLR01001226.1:0-19270 GCA_018246295.1 Papilio alexanor hazarajatica
GGATCATCTGAAAACCGAACTCACTGACTTCTTCAATCAAAAACCGAAAGACTTCTACAAGGAAGGTATTATGTCTTCACTAACTCGTTGGCGACTGAGAAATAATTATATTTAGTTCTCTAAAAAATAAAATAATCTTGCACTGTGAGATGGCAGGTTTATTAGTTGCCAACCTAAGTTAAATAATAATAAAAACAGGTTGTAAATATCACTTATAAGCATTAGGTTAAAAGGCAACTTAATTTATGGAAGCATACATATTTGTGGTTTTTAGAGTTTGCTTATTTAACGTACTTTAGTTTTATATAGAGAAATGCAGGTCGTTGATTTCTTAAAAAAAGTATATATTGCTGATGATTTAAAAAAATCTACAAAAGCAGTAACTAGAGAAATTAAAAATAAAATGTGCACCGCCGTCTTTGAAGTAATTTTATTGAATTGGCGTACACGTCAAAGACTCGAGATTTACGAGACGATGACCCTAAAGTTCATCGAATCGAGACGACTGCTGGTATAAATTAATCTAAACGACTGCTTTTATCCGTTCACTTAATAGGTTAAATGTTGAATTTTTATACCAAAAGAAATGTAGAATTTTTATGGCATTCGTCCTTATTTATGCTTACGCAATACTACAATTCTTATTATAACTGGTAACCTATTTCTCTGTAAACATGTTATTTATAACGAAGCTAGAGTTTCTGACTGAAAGTGAGACATGCCCCTTTGCAATAGTAGTGCTAAAATAATAATATTTAAGACTTTGATGATAATGAAGATATTTTTGATTATATCTGTTACTTTATAACTGTTAATAGTACCTAATTGTTAACGAAGCTGCAATTTCATATATAAAAAATAACTATGAGAAAATTATAAGAAGACAACTTTAAGAATCGTGAAGGAAAAAACTAGTTTAAAACACAAAAGACGAGAGCACACTTTTATAAGAAAATTGTCAGTTTATTTCTTCATATATCAATTGATGTAATAATAGATGTAGTAAGAAAAGGCCTTTGTAACATAAACTCGGTGGAGCAGAATGGAACACTTATTACTGTTTAAGAGAAAGCCTTTATCGTGTGTAATGTTGTCGAGATGAGAAAACTAGAAAATAAATTGGATATAGTTGTGTTATAGCTTATAGATATGTTCGCTAATCTAATATCAGAGATGTGTTGTAACACCAACAAGATTGTAGTGTGGGATAGGCTTTGACTAACTTTATGCAACGTTGCCTTGAAGTGGCTGCTTTGATGTGTTGTATTCTACTCGTAATTACATGGGATATTTCATATCTAGTACCATCTCTATACAGTTATTGGAGTATAATCCTATAAATCTAACAATTCAAAGATTAAGTCACAATAATGTGTAATCTGAAAATAACTAAGAACTACATTTTAATTCTTTTACATGCATATTGTTACATAATTTAGGGACACACTTGAGTTTTAATTTTTTTGACTGCTACTTGGTAGAAAATCCTTATTTTATAATTGCTCAGTCTATGTATACACTGAGCAATAAAATAAAGCATACAATGCTTAGTATATATATATACTAAGCATTGTATTTAAGTATGGTGACCCTGGTATAACACGCATACGTACATACAACAATGACAACTCGTTTTGACATATCACATGAAGTTGCACTTATTGTGCAAGCCTTTGTGTTTTGCTTCGGAGGCGTTGAGAGAAATCTTACATAATCGTGCTAATGAGTTTGAAACGACGTAACTTTTCGAACGCTTTGTCTTTTCAGAACGATATTTAATTAAACATTGTTTTGTAACACATAGACATAAGAACTATCCGAAATAGATTAAACTAGTACACTAGATGCACCAGTTTTAAAGTCCATAAACTTTGTACGACGGAATAGAAGATAATATCATAAGTATTTAATAAGAAATATTTATTAAGTTTCAAATACATATCCTTAAGTTCATTTCAAATGCTTAGTACAGCCTTGTAGTATTTAATACACTATGAAATATAGATAGATACATTGGTGTCGAAATGTTTCTATGTACACTCATTGAAAAAAAAACTGTGTATGGATACAAATCTAAAGTTATCCCTCCAAAGCGTATTAAGTATGGTAAGCAAGTTTTAAAATCGTTTGTATTGTTTTCGTTTCGCAAGCAGCTTAGTGAAAGCTGTTCGTAGCTAGCTTTATCGAGAACTTGATTAAGTCCTGTTTGAAGTTACGCGCGACAAGGAATGCGACACCATTCCGATTGGAGGCCGTCCGTATCTTGTTAGTTTAGTTAGGGTTTTGTTAAATAAACATACAAGTGCCGTGTGCATTGTGCTCAATACCGCTCATGCGAATTTCAATATTACAATAGTTTATTTGAACTGAAGTAAGAGTCTTAAAACGCTTAATTAATTACAACATGAACATTTTTACAAAAGCTTTATTTTAAGTTTAGAACGAATAAATTATTACAAGCTATTAATATATATTAAAATGCTATGACAAATAAGCAATACAAATTAAAACCATAAGAATTAAACATCGTAAAGATAGTTTTTACATTTATAATTTAGAATTTAGTTTGTTATTTCATTCCCTTTAATAAAGCAATGGTTAACTTTATTGGATGTTTATCCTGCTGTCTCTGTCACACATGGAGAGATAAATAAAGCTATTATCTTGATTAATATAGACGCAATGTATGTTAAGGAAATGCTGAACAACGTAGTAGGTATATTACATTCGAGAAAAAAAAGAAACGATATTCGTAGCTGATTTTGTTCATGTACGCTGTATCAAGTGTGCAGTATGTAAGTGTGGTTTTGTTTAATACTAGAAATGGAAAATAATGTTTGTTATACAGATATGCCAACGCATTGAAGTAGTTTAGAATAGTTTAGTAGCATTTCAGAAAATTTTGCAATGATCATAGTTCGAAATCTCCATACCCAATAAACGAATTAATAAGACTCACCTACCATGTTAAGGTAAAAGATGATTATTGTTTATGTTCATAAAAACCTAGCGTTTGTTTTACTTTATAGAAGTGTTGTACCACAATCATTGATGAAGATAATAGTATGACATTTTTTAATTATTAATATAAAATAAATTTAAGGGAAATCACACATCATTCAACAAATATGTTCGATCAACATCGAACATTATCCTTTTCGCCGTTCAGTTCGTTTACCCAAAAAAAAAGCTAATTATTCAAGTACTTATATTGGCAAATGTCAATTTGAGATCATATTATTGGCTTCCAGTTGTTTGTTATCAAATTACTTGAAATTTAAAATTGCATGGAAATAACAAACGTCTACCCACTGTTCCGGGCCACGGATTTTCCTTAACAAATTAAACGCTCGTCTCGTCAACAAAGCTGCATTATTGGTTGCATTCCTGCGAGGTGAACGACAGCGAGCCTTGCTGTAAGGCAAGGTCGCTCTAGTGAAGGGAGACACTGCCCACCTATTGACGACAGAAAATATTTTAGACTAATAAGAGTTCGTACCGGACCCGTAGTCACTTCCTTATAATCAAAGTTTTAATTGGATACTAATAATTTATAAAAGGATGGAACGAAAAAGTATCAATGAAACCGTGTTTGGCAATAAAGTAATATGTGATAACCAGAATATATGTACGTGCTAAGAATATTTTATTTCCTCGTAAATTCTTTTCTGGTTTATCTGCGATTTTGAAACTTTCTTTGGATGGTATTAGCAAAGATAATATTTTACTTTATACTTTCCGCTGGTGCAAAATGCCTAGACGCTTAAGGCACCTGTATTATTAAAAATTAGTGTAATTTTTATCACATTAATATCTTAATAATACTTATTACTCAAAAAACATCATGATAATGCCTTATTGATTTGGCCATCTAGTGAAAATGGTTATTTTGATTTCTTCAGTCTTTCTTGTCAGTCTTATTCCTAAAGGATGAAATTTTATGATTGTATTTATTTTAAACGGACTTATAGTGGTTTTTGTATCGATACTCTTTTAATATTATCCCTTCATAGTTATTTATAGTTCTCTACAACGACAAAATATAATTATATTATATAAGGTTTTGTTATTGCAGTACTTGTACAAGACAATTCAAATAAAAAGCTATTTTAATCATATGTTTTAGCCTTGTTTTGTCTTAGTGGAGTCGGCACGGTAACTTAAATCCGATTAAAGCATTCGCCGAATCTATTTAAGTCCATAATTCCATAACAGTAAAGAGGTCTATTTCATTGTCATTTAAGAGAATAAGTTAAAGTTGTTTTGTAACAATATTAATAAAGGTTCAATGTCATTTAATCAAGAGCTTGAGATGCATTAAAAGAAAACTTCGTGACATATTAATAAACATTGAAGGTCAGTGTGGCAAAACCACCGTAAGGCGTCGTTAACATGAATATAGTTATGAATAATAATTATAAAAACCTACATCGATGTTCAACAAAATGGCACACGTGTCATATCAGTTTAGTTATGGCGTCGACAGTAGGCTATCTTAACGGCTATCGGCGACGACGGTCCGGTCGACCGTTATACAGATTCCACGGCGTTTCCTAAATACGTACATTATACGCCTTGAATGCAAATCGGTTGGTATGTAGGTGAGCTAATGCCGGTCGAATCGTCCGCACCATAGCGTTTTCCAGGTAAAGAATAATTAGCTTAAGGCTTATTGCAACCACAATCGTATAGTTTTGTAATTTGAAAACTTTACCGTATACTAACATGGATACTCTGAGATTCTGGATTTAAGACTTTTCAATACCATATTAGTATTATAAAACTACTATTATATAACTAACTTCTGTAACTACGTAGTAATTTTATGTGTTTTATAAGGATGTTTTCCTTTATACTTGAGTACATAGTAAATCTATACTAATACTATCATGTACAGAACTCAAACAATAAGAAATTTATTCTTTAAAGAGTTTAAATAAAGATATGAAATGAAAAATATATGGAATTATATAGACTAAACGATAAAGTCAAACAATGTAACACGTAAAATGAGTCTAAGAAACTGCATTAAAAATAGATAAAAAAAATTAAAAAGTAGAAGAGCGATGCCAACTTTCTACTATAATAGAACATTCATTTGCGGGTAAACGCAGTAAAACTTTGCTTGTCGGTCGTTAGTGCATGTAGACCATGCTGAATGTAGCTCGGACCGCGAGTGGGTATCGAGATCAGTTGGCTTCGGTTGTGTTGCGTCAACGTTGAGGCGTTCCGTTGAAACTGGAAAAGTAGTTCACGGTTCACACTTCACGGAGTTTTGATGTTACGCTTGAATAAGCTTTCCCAGCTCTTAGGTGGTTAATTGTGAATACGTTCAGCATTTATGCGGATGGAAGAGTTTTTATATAATTGCAATATATATTCGGTTACGTACAAGATCTAAGTGTTTTGAAAAAATAGTTTATTTTTGTATTTTTTTTTATAAAAGAACGTGGCAAACGAGCAAGCGGTCACCTAAGTGACCGCTATCCATAGGCATCTGCAAAAGGCATTTGCGAGTTGCAATTGCTTTGCCTATTTTTAACAGACAGAGGAGGGAATGGATAGAAAATGGATATTTCCTTCTCCTCCACCGTCAAATCCTCTTTTCCTTACCCCCCATCTTTATTAGAAAAGGGTGGAAAGGGGAAGAGGACTAACATTAGGCCTCCGAGCCCTCACTCATCAGACGAAACGCAGAATACTTCAATTTGACGCCTGTTTTCTGTAAGTTTTTCGAGTTTCGTGGTATTTCATCGGTCGAATGGGCCATTTGTGCGATGGATGTTGTTATCGCGGACTCTATCACTGTTATTCTCTATAATTCTTTTGAAATACGAAAGAATAATTCAACTGCGAATAAACTTATTTTAAGTGGACAAGAACAATTCAATTTACACTTTTTTGTAACTAAATATTCGCTTACCTTTATTCATCCCTCAACCATGGTTAAACCACTGAGGGGTTTTTAATTTTATAAAGTTACGAACAGTATGTGATAGTGGACAAACAAATACGGTTAGTTAAGGTTTAGTTAGTTACTAAAGGTTGAAATTATTTAAGGATTTATTTTTGCTTCCTATCATCAAGTTTTGCGTCTACTTACAAACGTATAGTGTAAAATTAACATAGTATTTTACCGCAGTGCGCCGAAACTTTGTTCCAAAAGTCCGTACGTTATTTTTAAAGCAACTAACAACACAGAGCTGTGTGGTTTGCAACGCGTAAAACCAAACAGCGCACTGTGTTTGCTTCACAACCAATTAATGTGCGGACTTTACTAACAGAGGTTAGTATAGTTTGTGAAAACTTTTTGGAGAAAAATATAGCAGGATTGTATCAGAACAAGTTTATATTTATGCAGAAATATATATTTAAGGTAGGAGTTTTTTTTTATGTACAAGTTAGCCGCGACTTCAGGCGCTAAGCAATGACTTTTTGTATTGTAAAAAATTGTCCAAGCAAATAGCAAGTACACTAAAATAAAAAAAATAAAAAAGTCCACTTTAAAATTGGATATTCTACGTCTGCGGTCGCATCGGAAATTTTGTAACTTAATGATTTCTTATATTTACGCGAATACTGAATACATCACATTGAAATTAAACTATATTTACAGAATGTATAACGTTTATTTAATTTATATCTTCCCAGCATTGAAATCACTTCATAACCACGGGGGGAGGGGGGACTGGCGTGTGTGACGACCAAATGTCAAAGTTGCTGGCAGAGTTATAGAGTCATAGTTATAATTTAAAAAAAAAATGTTTATTCCAATTATCAAAAAAAAAAAAAATGTTTTAATCAAATGGTACTCTTTTACTGTAAAGTCTTCAATAGAAATCAAGCCGAAAAGTGAAAATTTGCAATTCCAAACGAGTAACCAAAGACAAATTACAAAAATAGGTTTACTAATGAAATAAACGCCACGTCAAATAGATCGAAAAGCTTTGGCGATCAGTATTGGAAAGCTTTTCAACCTTGGTCAGTTGTTATTCGTTCAATAATATGCCCTAATTCTTTGGAATAAAGACTCGTGTTTTATTTTTTGAGCAGCAAGTTAGCGTTTGGTTAGAATATAGCGCTGAATGGTTTGTACGGAGTACGGAAGCGCGAAATCTCTCTGGATAATCGAATTCATTAGTACTCTTTGTACTTCAAATAGCCCGGAAAGACAACCCCCATCGCTTATCTATTTATAATCGAAGAAGTGGTCGTGTTTTGTAAATTGATATACCTACGAATGAACTGAGATTCTAGCACTCAGAACGTTTTGCTTGTAAAAATACTAATATTATTAAAACGATAATATTAATAAATAAACATGCTTTGTTTAAACTTAATAAAAAAAAAGTTTAAAAGACGCGATCCTGCCAGGATTCGAACCTGGAATCTTCTGATCCGTAGTCAGACGCGTTATCCATTGCGCCACAGGACCTGTGACGTTAGTCTTACAATTTTTGATAACAAACTAATGTAACTTTACCAAATTATTAAGTCATCAATTTCCATGACGATTAGTTGTAAAAGCTGCACTACGAGGTTAAATAGAAAAAAAGGTTATTGTTAGTTGATGACTATTTTCAATATAATAGAATTTTTAACCTTAATCTGTGTCTACTTCAATACTTTACACATGTATTTTTTTGCAATTACCACTTTAATAGAATTATTGAGTTAATTTAAAAGTACCTATCTCAGATTGATCGCAACATTGGGGGGAAAAGTGCCATAATCGCCACGCTTGGTAGGCGTGTTGGCGATCGCAGTATGTTCCACCGTAATTAGAAAAGGACGCTGCTGCCCGTCCTCCCGTGGCCTTTAAATCCAGACACAAGACAAACAGACATGTTTATGTTCATGCACACAAATGTTTGTTCTGCGTGGGAATCGAACCCACGACCTGCGGCGTGAAAGACAAGCATCTTACCAACCACGCCAAACGGTCCGTCAACCGCAACCGTTCGGTCCATCACGTTTAAAAGTACAGCAGTTTCTTAATTGAGTAATTACCCCGAAATAAGAAAATCTTCAGAGGCCCGGGTAAAGACATAGTTAAATTTTGCCTGTTAGCTTCAAAAAGCAGCCAATAGGAGTTGAAAGCGCGCACACGACGCGTCTGACCCCCTTCTCGCTAACGGATAACCGTTGCTTGCGATTCGAACCGGCCAGATACAAAAAAAAAAACTTCAATATGGGACATGGTATAAGCAATTTATAACATCAGAAAACTTATAAGTAATCAGTACGAAAAAGGACATTATTTCCTGACAAAATTATTTATATCAAAAATGCATGTGCGGATATTCAAACAAGGACTTGAAATACCTTGATAATTGATTTTTATAATAGTGTACTGTGTGATATATTAATTATTAATATAAAATAAGTTTTATTTTAAATGAATACCGAGCTCACGAAATATAATTTTGAGAGTCACACGATTATCCGACTATAGTGATGTGCGAAATTTTCCGTGTCACAATACCGCACTGCAAGATGTGTCTCGTAGAAAGCGGCACACATGGCGGGTGTATTGTACTGAACGAACATCTCTGACCGCACTGCTGCACTTGTCGATGCCATTACGTAACAAAACAAACAAAATCCGCGCTACAAACGAGTCCATCGGTTACACGCGAAAGTAAAACGCCAATTTCGTGTTTGTGCAGACCTAAAATGTTCCTAATTTCATTTAACTTCTATCTGGAATTGCGACGGAATTTAAATTGTTACAGACGCCAGCACATTCTGGAGTCGCCGTCCAAACTACCACCCGATTCCGGCATCCCCTTTAATTTAATTTTTGTTGCAGCATATTTACGGGCGCCGCTTCCCGAATTAACGTCTAATCCCAGTTTCTCCCTAACTTTTTTAACTGTGGATTGCGTGAAAAGCGAATTAGAATCAGAATAAGTTTTAACAGCTCCAAACGAATATGAAGTTTTGCAAATTCCCCTTTTTTGTATTGATATTTAATATGCAAATTATTATTTTCTCGCAAGTAGAACCTTTTTTAAGATGAAAAGTTTTTTTAATAAACCTGTGTTACTTTGTCATAGTATTTATCATATAAATTATGAAAATTTTATTTTTAATCCGATGACATTTTAGAAAATTACATTGAAATAGAAAATATACAAATATAAACATAGCACGAATTACACATTAATATCAGGGTTAAAACAACCGTATCTTTATATTCCTCTGAAGCGCAATGTAGATGTACGATAATAAATTAGAGAAACGTCGCAGCAACATCCTTTTTCTCTTATCTTAAAGTGATCCTCTTTATCAAAGTGGATTGACCTTTATCATACATCGCTATTGGGGAAACAGTCCTTCGTGTGACGTAAGTTAAAATCCTTGCTTTGATATGTTTGTTAAATAATTTTCAAAAAATGTAGGTATAATAATGTAATAAATATAATCAACTTCGAGCTTTGCTAAGAGTTATACGGTTAAGTGTATGACTCAATGTAACACAATTAGCAACTAGTTTTGATTTAGGAACACCCACTGTTAGCCAGATTTATTAATTTAAAACATTACCTAACAGCAACACTATAATTGGAAAATAATGAAGTGTCATTACAAAAGGAATTTATGTGATAATTATTAATTTTTTTTGGTTCTTTTAATTTGGAATAAATGAAAAAATCTAAGTAACAATAAAATAAATGGCTATTGGGCTTCCTAATTATAATGATTATTGGACCGATGACCTCGTGGACGTCTGGAAATACGTCTCGTAGACTGGATATCGTGAAAGACATCGGGGGAGATCTAACTCCAGCGTTAAATGGTTTAAGAGTTATGTTAATCGTCTTTCTATACGATTTTTCATGATCACGAACGAATAATAAAGTAGAGCATATCTCTGCTGTAGTTTGTCATAGACTTTCCAGATTATTTTATAGCGAGGCCCGTAAGCATTCGAATTACTTTTAAAAGAAAGTTTGTGTAAAGGTTTAGAAAATGATCGATAAAATTAAGACCATCATCTCCCTGCTCTTTTCCCGCTTGCATAGGGGCGGCACAGTAAGTATTTTTTTCATATATCCTGTACCCTATTGTAGTCCATACTGTTTCTGGTTTTGGCTATAGTTTTACGGCCCGCAAACCCTCCTCGGGAATATACTTATAGGTATAAAGTATTTAATATAATATGAAATTATGAAATGGCACAAAATACGCAAAATTTGTCTCCGGTCGTATAAGTTCCAGCTGCAGCCTGTGCTTGAAGTTCTGTGCTTCTTGAAGTTGAGGTTCTCGGATTTGCAGGGTGTTGAGGTAGTGTAGGACATGCTGATAGTGGGTGTCATCGAGTTCTGCATCACAGAGAACGACGTCACTAAGTTCACTAGGTTCTCAGATAAAATTAATATGAAATAAAAAAAATACAAGATTAATAAACTGTGTTTTCGTGAAAGTGTGAAAAGTTTAACTCCATAAAATTGTTGGTGTATTTCGTAAACAAAAATGAGACTCGCCAACATCTTTATACATTTTGTCAACCTATTACAAATAAAACAATTTTTTAAAATTCAATATTAATATTAACAATACCGCATGCTACATGATCTTTCGTGTTGCTAAGTTAATCTAAAGTAAAAGAACATTAGTAAGTTGTAGAGATATCAAAGCGTCATCCCGGGGCGACAAGATGTTCAAAGATCTTTAGTCTGTAATAAGTCTAGTTACTTTTACTTTGTCATTTATATCAAAGAACTACCCTTGCAAAAGTGTAAGGGGTTGTAGCAAGGCTCAAGTTTAGATAATAACGCGCAGTGCGAGGTGACGGGGCGGGCGAGGGGTGAGGGGTGAGGGGGGAAGGAGGCACTCTAAACCGGTTTGACGTCGTCACAAGACGGTGCACTCGAGTCTGTCCTCGTTTGCCTTGCTTATAAGATCGGGTATTGTTTGTGTATCTGTGTGGTATGAACTTTTAAAATATTTGAAAATGTTGTATTGTTGTTTACGGTTCAAAATGTTTAAAAGGATCGGGTTATTTTTATCTAAGCATTTGAATTTATAAATTAATCTTATAAAGCTGTATATACAATATTTAATTTCATTAATTTTTAAAATTGCAAGACACAGTTATATGGTTTTGAAAATGTAATACGGTATCAAGTGACTTTCTACGCGGCGCGTTGATGTCTTCCGCTTGGAATACTGATCGCTCGCATTATCACTTAAACGTCACTTAAAAGATGTTCATCTTTTCAACCTTCAAAAGAATTGCAGATGAGCCGCAATTCTGTAAACTTGACGTCATAAAAAATGTTGCCGGAAGAAAGTTGTCCAACCGCACGAAAGCGGTTCCTCGGAATTTTCGACGCTTCGTAGCTGAGCGGGCGCGCCCAGCCGACTACCGCGCCTGAACCAAAAGTGTGTCACCGACGTCTCGATAGACGAGCTATCGTAGGAACTTTCACATTACCTTAAATTAACACCCGATTTGGTGCTCGACGACAAGTGTAAACGCTACATTAACACATACTCTATTATATACATACCGTGACTGCAGCAATTCTACGGGATGGTTTTAAAATGTGTCACCCACCTTATTTACGCCGCGAGGCGAAACGAAATCCAAAATCCGGTTATGCACTATCAGGGGTTGGGGTTAACGCACGAGCACTGTGCTGTAACACAAACTCACCACACTAGAGTCACAAGGTCTGCCGCATTGTCGGCAGCCGGTGCGGTCGCGACGGCCGCCAGATCAGCACTGAGGCTTTCTTCGAGACAACACGCGCGGGCGCAGGTAAGAATGAGACTACGCGCGCACTCACACTAGCACACCTGTACGAGTATGCGCCGTGAGCTGGGTAGCAATTAGCTTTACTAATTCTTATTTTTTTAGTTCAGTACAGACCTTTTATAAGTTAAATATAACTATTTTTAAGCGCGGGAATTTACGGAAAATATAGCTACAACTCAAACTTAATATAATACACATAGTTTCAATATCAGTTATATATTATTCTATGTATTCATAGAATAATATGTAACACATTCAGGTTTCGATAGTATTCCCGTAAAATATTAAATATGTGCTGTTTACGAACTAAATAAGGAGAACGACTTTACTTTATACCAAAATCTAATTAAAATGAGATGAACACAACAATGAATAAAATATAAAAGTACTTTTACCGCTGCTCCGTATCCTATTATATACGGAGGTTACAGTTATGTATGTACTGCAGAAGGCAAAGCAGACGTGCAGCGTACATATTTAATGCAGTCAAACACTTGAGGCAACGGCACGGGACCATTAGTACTTAGACAATCATTTTTTTTTATTTCAAGTAACGTGAAGTACTACAGTCAAGGTAAAACAAAAACTAAGAAAGTTGATCAAATTCCTTGTTATTTTTTTGTGATTTTAAGAATTATTGCTTTTTTATGTTACTTATATTAAAAGGTTCTCTTAACATTTTTCTTTTATTTACCGTTGATTGAAATATAGTTGTAGTTGATAGTTGACAGATAGAATATTCTTAGTCCACTTTAGTATGGCCGTCGGATCTTAGTCACACATTAACTGCCCGTAGTTCGAGGTCAGTGGATTTACATTTTTAATACTAATATTATAGAAATGTGTGTGGGTATAATTATACTTAACTAACATTTAATTAGATTCGTCTTTAAGACACCTTTTTAAAAATACGTTTTGGTTGATTTAACTTGTACAAGTTCAAAGACAAAACAATTTCTTATTCTCACTACTCACTCACTGGAATTCATAATGAAATGTTAAGATAATATTTTTATTAACATGTTGACGATCAATGAATCATATCTTGAAATGAATTCATGAATGTAGTCATAAGTTTCACCGGTACGTAACTTTGGTGACTGGTGAGAGATTAAGTGTACGACATTGGTTCGTATGTGCTTACTATTTGACTGAAGAACGTACTTTCTCCACGTTGTCTTGTGACGTCACAAATAGTGACAGACCGACACGTCACTTTTTACTTATTTAAGGTGGAACTAGAAAATACAAATATTAGACTAACGTCTTCTCTTAAATTTCGTCAATGCTTTTCGAATACTTTATAGTTTGTCGTTGTTAGAAATAAATAAAAGTTCCAGCTATAAGCGTAGAAGTGTAGACATAGTAAGTAATTTATACTTTGAGAGATCATTTGATTACTATTAAAACTTGGAACCTACTATGTTTTGATGGTTTTTAATTAAGAGCTTGAATATGAAGAGGGTTTAGCAGAGTTTCAACTTTCCTCTTGGTATGTTTGTGACACACCTTACATTTAGTTGATGGTCTCATCGATGTCATATTTTGGATCGAACAAAGTTTAGAGTGTGATTTGATCTTAATAATTATATATTTAAGCAATTGTAGAAAAAACATTAATTATTAGGCATTAATTTAGGCATTAAATATATACATAACGTTAATTTTTAAGTGATAAATATTTTTGCTTTTGCTACAATAAATTGTTTACAAATGTAGCTTAGTAGATACCCAGTAAACTGGAATAAACTAAATGTCTAGCCTTATTGATCCTTGTTACGAACGACTGAAGTTTGTCACATATCCTACGTTTTGAATGTGAAAAATATTTCTTTCTCCGCAGAATTATTGTACATTAAGGAAACTGTTAAGAAGTTGTGAATTTACATTTGCTTCGATCAAATTTTACTTTCTACGAACATCTCTTTGTCGCGATATTGACATAAGATTTATTTGAACTGTCTGTGTTTTCACAGCGGTTGCCTGTAATGTAAAAGCTTTTTCTTCGTTTGTCAATATATCAAGAATGTACGCAAATGTATGCAGAGCCATCTAAGTTAATTAAGCGAATGTATTAAGTTAGCAATCAATGTCAATTACAATACGTAATATACATTTTACGTATACGTTAACTTTATAGTAGATATATGTATTTTAAAAATAACTTTAAATTTTAGAAACAAGTAAGGTTGTTCAAGTGTGTCTTCTATGGACATCCATAAATACCCACAATAAATTATTTATATACTTGATATTTTTAAAATATTATATTTGTATTATGTGAAACTTAAAAATATCTTAAATACCTACCGTCATACTCGTACTCGATTCATTAAAATGCAATGAAATATTATGACTCATTAATGATATTTGTGACTAAGAACGAGGAGGAATCAGGTTTTATAAGTGATCGATTATTTTACATTTTTGTACCATTAGTGTGGAATTACTAAATACTTGCCTGTCAAAGCCATCTAGTGACAAATATTAAAGCTATCGCAGGTTAAGTTAAACAACTTTTGATTTTTATAATCGTTTAACGTGCTTGCGTCAATATTATGATGGAATAAAGAACGATTGTCAAATAAATAAAAAAAAACAACATATTGGTACATCATGACACATTTTGTTTTAGAATAAACTAGTAAAAAACACACTAGTAGCTTCTATTTCAAGTCGACATTTTTTGATTTCATGAACTCGCCAATATCTAAAACATAATGTGTTTGCATATGTTTTGATAACAATACAGTTTTAAGGATTGGACTTCCAAGCTTACAATCTTTGTTTCTGATTTCATCTCAAGTTGTTCAGAGCTAAAATAGAATAGAGTTAAAATAATTATAGTGGATTGCATACAAAAAGATAAGACAATCGGCTTGGATATGTAATAATAATGTTGATATATCTGGGTCTAATTGTCGTGTCATATTCTCGAGTCCCAGAAAGCGGTTACTTTCTCCGATCGCATTGCCTAAGTGTTACAATGCATTAGGGAAGCGAGGTCGAGTGACATGCCTTTGCGTTTGTGAACTTACGGTACTTTATGCACCTATCCAGAACCACAGAGGATATAAAAACTCGATAATATTGTTGTTAACAGCTTAAACTGCTTTATTTATTAAGATATCTATAGTCTTAGTAATAGAAGTAACAATTCCTATATTTATTTTACGGTGCACATTTTTTGGCAAAAAAAAGATAGCAAAATATATGTGTTTCTTCTAAAACTGACACAGTATGAAAGGCTCCGTATTCATTGTTGTTAATGTAAAATCATTGAATTGTAGATGTATACTCATGAACCTGAAACCATACCTTCAAACTGTCTAGAAATCGTTTCAAAATTTGATTATAATTTAATGTTTGTTTCGATTATATTTAAGTCACGTTTGTCTTTAAAGAGAATAATGTCATAAAGATTTTTATCTCGCTTAGAAATTACAACCGTCTTATTCTTTTGTTATTGCAACATGTCTAATTTTGTTTTTTCTTAGTTTTAGTTCATACACAAAATATTATAATATACGTTCATGCAATGCGAAAAGGAATTAAAATAACTTTAATCCTATTTTTTATCTTAATTATCAAATGTCAATTAACTTAGTGTTGCACGGTGAAATCGTATTCAAATTTAACTAACGGTTTAAAATCTGAATATGATTGGATGAAAAACTGGCAAAATTAAATTTTTACGACGAGACGAAATCCTTTGTTTGCAGTAATTCATATTTTGCAGTATTCAGATTATTCAGCAGCCCCGCTATGAAAACGATTTAATCATTTATCCGTGATGCATTTTGTAGCGACGTCGTTAATTAAATTACATCGGCTCTATCTGTTTCGTAGGGTTCAGTAGTAGTTCAAGAACGATCGGTAAAATAAATTTTATATTGAACGAAGGAAATTAAAACAATCATTTTTCTGTATAGATACATTTTATATACAATATTGCGCTAGCATCCGAACAAGGCCTTGCCTGTATCTTGGATGAGAGTATGTATCATATATGTATATGATCTACAAGATCGGTGCTTTTATTAAATAGTCTTTATCATAATAAATTGTGGAAAGGTTCGAGTAACCACATAGATTAATAATTTAACGTGTCAAGTGCAAGTCGTATCTACCAATGGGTGCAACACCTACACTATTTAAGACCAAATAAATTAAAAGTCCCAGTTACCCTATACACCTTAATAATTGAAAACATGGGAGTAGAGGATTGTTTTTAATGGCTATGTACATATGTATATGTCCACAGGTGTATATATCAATAGATGCTCATGCCAGTATCAACTGGCATGAGTAAAAGTTGATCCGTTCAAAGATTTGGTGATAGATCGGTGAAAAGATAATGTCCGATGATGGTACTACACTACCGATAATGGTGTATTACGTACAACATGACTTTTTAAATGTTAACAAAAATTCGCATTACGCGCAATTTTTATCGCGACCTTTTAACGACCTTCTAAAAATTACGACTATCGTTTTCTTTATTTCACTAAGTAAAATGAAAATGAGTAAATACTTCTAGTTTCTGCTAGTTTTGTGGTCGTAAATTTCTAAAGACAGTTTGCTGTTGGCTGTGGCCGCATATATTGCAGATGATGGATACACGGAACCGATATGATTTACGTTGCGTGAATAGGCAAAAAAACTACGCACGTACGACGCGATACCGCCGTGAATAATAACTCGGACTAAATTACAATTGTCGATGATCTATTTTTTTTTTCAAATTAAATATCTGCTAATGATTGTTTAATATTTTGGTTATATAACATGTACCACGTTTACGTTACACGTATGCGTTCGGATAATGATTCTATTTTCTCAAATTACATGAAAATTGTGATTAAGCACCTACTGGAATCATATCAAATATGACAGGTGACGAATCTATCTCTGCCTTGCTCATTAAAGAAAGGATACTTTACTGTATGCAATTTTCTTAAATGTTCTCATTCAGTTTTATTCCGGATTCGTCTTTTCAGAATATAGGTAGCAAAGCCTTCAATTGGCTCGGCCGGCGTCATCTTTGTTTTTGATGTCGATAATAATTGAATTTCAGCAGTTACGTACAAAGGAAAATTGCAATTCATTTTATGAATTGTTGAGAGAAGCGGTTCCATTTACTTGTTCTGAAAGCAATTTCTTAAGAGATGTCATGTCGACTATGGGTAATGTAAATAAATCTTCCTTGAATCAATTGTTGGTTGAAATTTATTAAAAATGTCTCAAATGTATGTTCCAGCAGCAACATTTAACATATCATTTAAAGTATGAATATTGTATACACACATTTTTCTATTTTTTACTTGTGAAGGCAATATTGGTAATCTATACTAGTTTATAAGTCTGTAGAGTACAGCCTATCGGAAGGTTTAGTTTTTTTTTATAAATATTACTTTTCTGCCTCACTGCTTCAAATCTACCTTTTTTAATTTTTGTCTGTCTGCGCGTCACGATTTAACTTTATAACAGCTTGACCTATTTTAATGAAAATTGGTATATAGCAAGAACACGTAATTGTGCACAAGAGGGACTATATGTTTTTAAATTTTCTTTTTCATGTTATAATTAGGCTTACCGACATTTTATACGGCCTATTTGCGCAATCACGCGTAATTAAAGTGCTCAATTATCATTAACACCGGTTAGAAAGAAATGTTATATGGCCTATCATTTGCGTAATCACTTTTTGTTGCTATGTACCAATTTTCATTAATATTGGTAAAGATATTCTTAAGTGATATCGGATCATAAATCAAACAGATATACGATACAGACATATTTTCATATAGCCTATCATTTGCACAAGAGAATCACATCAATGACATTTGGTTTCAACAGGACGGAGCCCCTTGCCACGCGGACAATATAATAATCGATATTTTGTCGTTAGCGTTTTTGAAAATCGAATAATCAGTCAAAGTTGGTGATGCCAATTGACCTCCTCGAAGTTGTGATTTATCTTCATTGACCTACATTTTATTGGGGGCGGTTAGGAATAAATGTTATGCTAACTATCCATAGACGAAAAAAGTGAAGTGAAGAGAAAAATGTGTGAATCAGATTGCTTACTGTACAAGCTGTGGGAGTAACATGGACGATGTCGTATTTCATTCTTAAAATTTTGAAATTAGTCTTTCTAAGAAAAAAATAATTTTGCAAAAACAATGTTTTTTTTTGTGGAAAATTCATATTCAAGATTTTATTGGCCCACTCTGTAGGTATAGTTATAAATAACTGTTATTCTCTTTATCATAAGTGGAAGCTATTTAAGAAAGATAATCAAATACAACAAACATCTATGTATTTCTAATTACTAAAATTTGCAGAAATTGCCACTACTTAATGTAAGAGCCGAAAAGTATTTATGAATATTATCACTAACAAATCAATATTTAAATAAAAATCTCATTAATACATTTGTAATTTAAAATGAAAAAAGTTTAACAATCTGTGTCTTTTTTGTAATTAATTTTGTTTTCTTGTTATCTTGAAGCAATTTTTTTTCCGAATATTAACGACAAAACGTTTGAGGCTTCCGTTGCCGTTGAACGTGACAGGGCAGGTCTCGGGGAGACTCTTAATTACAAACTTTTTAGACAACGCGGTAGGTAAATGCGTACATTAGTAACTAATTTTCTCAAGGGACATTACGTACGGTCTAATAAAATAACATTACCTCTTGGTAATACCTAAACTAACTATAAACTAAACTCTAGATGTTTCTAGGGTTTAAACTAGCTTGAAATACACTGACTCGTATCTGTAACAATTTTTTTTTGCCTTAACAACCGAGTGCTCAGTTGGTGGAATGTTAAATGGTTTTACTGATAATGGAGGGCGAACAAAATTGTTGGAACACGTTCGAAAATACGTAGCCCCACGAGGGCTCAAAGTTTTGCTCTTACCATGTAAGAATTTCAAATATTATACCATTTCCCATTCAAATATTGTACATATTCGATCTTAGATTTTTTCCTAATGTTTTATTTATTTGTAAATTAAATTACAGTTCTATTTTTAATTTTAATTATATATTCATACAGCAGTAGTTTCCGCAACTAAATTTGTTGTACCTCACAGAAGACAGGCGTGCAGTAGTAGTTTTTCATTTTCTAAGTTTCGTCTAATGAGTGAGGCGCTGAAGGCCCAATTCTAGTCCTTTTCACCTACCCACCCTTTTTCTAATATAGAAAGAATGGTAAGGGGCAGGGGAGGTGGATTCCTGAAGAGAGTTGTCGTCAGCAGAAGGCCGGCCGTTAAAAATTATAGCCAAAACCAATTACATACTGACCCTGCGTAATTGTACAGTATACTCTAGACGTTGCTAGCAGCTTCTCTCGAATCAAAAGATTCCACCACCTCAGCCTATGATCGTCCACTGCTGGACATAGGCCTCCCCCATTGTTCGCATCATTGGGGGGAAATGTGCCATAATCGCCACGCTTGGCAGGCGGGTTGGCGATCGCAGTATGTTCCACCGTA
>DWLR01001227.1:0-19260 GCA_018246295.1 Papilio alexanor hazarajatica
AGTAGAGTCCAGGATATATGGAAGAGTAGTACATACTGTGCCGACCCTACGCAAGTGGGAAAAGGGCAGGGAGATGAAGAGATGTCCCTGCCCTTTTGATGATTTTGAAGAGTGACGTGTCATTTGGTACATATTCTTATCCAGAGTGTCACTGATAATATTAAGGATCATGATAAGTCTGTCGTTTTTTTTTTTAGTTTTTAAATCAACTGTTACTTGTTCCAGCCACTTTAGAATTAAATCCTCATACGCAACTATGCTGGTTCATGTCGTTTTAAGTTATAATACTTTACAGGTTTATCCTTCACGCGAAACGGACAGGCTTCGTAGTAGAGCACGACTTTATAATGGCTACGTATCTAGCTGACCGGGTGATAGTGTTTGAAGGCACACCGTCTTCGTTCGCGACGGCACACGCCCCGCAGTCATTGTTAAATGGAATGAACAGATTCTTGGAGCTCCTCGGTATTACATTCAGACGTGACCCTAACAACTTCCGGCCCAGGATCAATAAACATGCCTCTGTTAAGGTAAGACTTTTGCTTATTTTTTCCATTTAAAATACCCCTTTTGGACAAGCAATGGTGTTGTCACTCACCCAGCGAAATAAACAATCATTCTTCTTTCCATATAATTTCGTTTTGTTATACTATGTGTAAAACTATGGTTAATATATTTACGGCTTGGCTTCTGAAAGGTCAATTAGTTAATCAATCAAAAGGTGATTAGAATGCATGTTTGCAATTAATCAATATTGATTTGTCGTTGCGATTAAATTGACAGGAATATTACTTGAACAACAGTTTGGCAGGTCTTTCAGAAACCGGCCATTAGTCTCTTAATTGGGCTTAACCAGTTACCAGTAGAAACTCTCAGCAAGCAATAGAAAGTCTTACTTTGCATCTATCTAGGGAATAGAATCTGAAGTAATTTGATGCGGAATAAACTGCATCTAGGGTTTTATACCAATTTTAGTGTCTTCATTTCGATTTTTTAATATTTCAGGATATGGAACAGAAAAGGGCAGGCCAATACTTCTTCCTGGAAGACTAAACTATCAGCATACTATCACCGAAAAATTTAATTGTCACAATTGTATTTGACGTCCTGCTGTCGATGTATTTACAATTTAACAAAATGAATATATAATTGCAATTAAATCAATTTTATACGACCTAGCCTACTTATTTAACCTATCAAATAAATAAATTTTCATTTATAAACTATTATACCCGTTTCTATTTATCAAAGATTTTTGATGAATTGTAAAAAAATATTGGCTCATTCTACAAATAATATCCCCAAAAAAATTACATCTTATCATTACCTGTTTAATTTCTATAAATAAAGCGAACCTATGTCAAGTTATATAATTATAACTGTCATGAAAATTTTTTGAAGTATTTTCCTAACCATATTACAGTTTTAACATTTTTCTAACTTTTTTTCTCATTCAGTCATCGAGTTTAAAGAGATTTCCTTACGTCTTTTATAAATGCAAAGATTTTAAAGGTCCCATACAAAAGTAAAACCTTACTTTTGTTGATTCTAAATTCTAAGATCTTTTGAAATTACTACTTTCTTTTTTTATTTTAAAATTCCTAAAAACCACGAATTGGCATCCACGCATGTAAGAGGCCAAGTATCGGGTCGCCTAATGGTAAGTGATCACAACGCTTTAACAATTCACAAATTTTTAAACACTCACCGCTTTTGGAGACAGTTCATGCCACAAGACAGCCAAGGCAGGAAGTTGCGAGAAACAATACATCGTGGAATGCCACAATCGTAATTGTATAGATAAAATTTGGGACACTATTGTGTCGCGTCAGTCCCCTCGCAATGAAAACATTTAAATAATTATAGACGTGTTTACATCTCCTTTAACACTTGATATATAACGTTTTTGAAGACACGACAGTCAATTGCAGTTGCAGGGCGTGCCGAGCACCAATCTGATTTGAAAGCAACCGTTGTTGAGCATTTTTCTTTCTTGACTTAAACCCAAAATTCACAATTCAACAGCCATACTTGTTACTAGTTGCTCTCTATAGTACCTACTTAGAGATAATATTTGAAAACGATGGAACAGGCTTTGATTGTTATTACACCATTAGAAAACTATATTACCCTGAAGTAATACAGGCAATAGAGGAGAGTTGGATAATACCGAGCTCCTAAGGACTTGGACCTACAATTAGGACAAGGTTTGATGTATAGAAACAAAAATACAGTACGTTGTAGGAAACTTAGGTACGCATACAGTGTGACAAAAAATCGAAAGTTTAAACAGAAAATAATTATTGCAAAATTAAAAAAAAATGGGAACGCTTTCTCATTTTTTTTATTATCAGTATTATCAAACTTGTCGGATAATATCGTGCCTAGGTTAGATAAAACCTACAGTTTGTGAAATTAATGTAGGCACATTAATTTCGTGCAAATCGGTAGGTTACTACATTAATAAAAAAAACTATTATAATTTTAAATTTTTGCAACTATAGTGAAAATAAATAACATTTTACAAGATAATTCACTAAGTATTAAGAATTAATAACAAAAACTTAAATTCTTAATGACAAGAAATCTGCATATATAATTTTCTTAATAACTGGAAGTCTGAATTAAATTTAGACTTAGTTGTGTTATAAATGCCTATAATCAATTTTATATCAGACTTAAAGTTGTATTAATCACAGCAAAAATCACAAAAAAAAAATTCGGCAGAATCTTTTCCGCTACATTTCTTATGTATCCAATTTGAACATCTATAACAACGAAACCAAATTTCTCCATTACGACCAAACTCTTGACACATGACGCAAATGTCACGTTTCTCCATATCGTCATATTCATCATCATTGCACAACCGAGCAAGAGGCACATCATCCTCGCTATCTTCACTGCTGCTGATACATTTCTTTGACCTTATTTTAGCTTTATTTTTTCCTTTCCGGAACTTTTTTTTTGCTTTTCATTATTTCTTCTCTACAACGTTCTTGTCTTTTTCTATCTTCATTTGCTTTGTTATTCGCTTTCGTTCTTTTTCTTCTAAATATTGCTTTAACCCACCAAAAACTCAATTGTTGAGTTATCCCATAAAATTTCTTTGCCATTAGAATGATAAATCAGGTCATTTCTATCTCTTCTTCTTTTGAAAAAGTGGCTTTACTGCTCATAGGGTTTAGGTTAGGGTTATAGTTTTCTCCCATTTTGATCTCTAATTATTGATTCATAGATATTAAAGTTTTAGCAGCTGTCTTTATTTTACTTCCGCTTCGTATAAACTTAAACGCAACGTTCATATTTTCTGGATTCCATGACTTCTTTTTATTAGCACAGATGCATCCATCTAAAACGAAAATATAATTAAGCAATATTTTGTTAATTTCTATTTATTTTCAATTAAATTAGTCACATCAATCACAATATTCGTAAATCATACAGTAGTACAGCTTATAGTCAATAAAACTAAGTTAATGTTAATAAAATATTATTTTCATAGTTTACAATTTCGCGCCTTCGTCTGGTAATACCGCGCCCCTGGCGCGGAATCGTCAAACTTGAACATCTTATTTTATAACTTCAAAATAATATAGAAAAGTAAATTGCATGTAAAAAATTATTGTGGCAATTATTCTACAATATATTAGCATTCAAAATTTTTAATGGGTTGGGTTTAATGTATTACAGGATAAATACAGTATGGCTTACCTCTTTGTGTGAGGAAAAAAACTTCTACAACGTATTGTCTGTCCGTCGTCGCTCAGGACAAATCGGTAGTGCGCGAGGGGAGGTGTAGGCATGTCAGACTTTGACACACTGGATCGCACAACTAGTGTATAGTTTTTGAGATATGCTATTGCGCAGAATTATCAGCCGCGCGGTATCATCCGACTCTCCCCTAATACTCAAGACCATAACTCTGAGAGGTAGGCAGAGATTACAGATTGCACCATCTCTTCATTCATCGTTTTAATATGCCCGAACCACCGAAGCATACCTTTTATAAATGTAGTCAAGACATCCTCTTTCAAGCCAAACAAATACAAATACAGATTTATTGGTAATTACAAAAATTACAGGTCAATATGTGTTATATTAAATGAAACAAAATTTTGACTGACAAGAAAAAAAAATGCAAGAAAACAAAAAACTCTTAAGTGGCAAACAAGAATTTCAGTAGTTAAAAAAACTCTTCAAAACTATAAAACGCTTTTTGAATCAGCCAAGATTTAAATTTAAATAAAGTGAGGCTGACAGCCGCTGTGACGTCGTCCGTCAAAATTTTCGGAATTAGCCCTTTACTATTAACGTGCAATATTGAAATTTAATCGGTAGACACCAAACATTAACAGTTTGTTTATTATGTGGTGTGATAAATACGTAATTCTTATATGTCAGCTATCATTGATGTTAAATTAATCACAGAAGAATGTAATAACAGTCATTGATGATTCATCTCCTAAGACATTATTTCTTTCAACAAGATGATGTCATTACGATAGTAAACTAAATTAGGTCGATGACGAGAATACGTTTATGTGTGACGTATATACAGGAAAACTCAACCGCCAATTCAAAATATTGTGATCATATAGATTTGACATTGTATTTGACTACACTTTTCAGGCCATCGCACTTGCATCGTTAAGAAGTCTTTTCAAAGCAAAGAGAAATAACGTATGAATCAAAATATTTATTGTGCCTTATAAATTGTTTATTCCTGGAATCGTAGGTAAAACAGTTCTATCTAGTTTTGAACGCAATTTAAGAGTATAAAGATACTGCAAAAATTATTTGTTTTTTTTTTTATTTATATTTAAGGTACTTTTTCATAAATGTTTTTATCACGAAAAAAATGAAACAAAAATTTTATCGAACTTAGTATGTTAAGTATATTTTAACGGAATTTTATCCGTTATAGAATTTGGTCTAAAATGTCTGAGGTCGCTAGCCTAACTGCGGTAAGAAATGAGGTGAGATTTTAAAATTCTTATAAGAAACTTAATGCCGGCTTTCCAATGTTTGCCGGTCTCGCTCGATCCTCCCTCCCTCGGTCTCAGCTCGCCGGCCGCGGCGTCGCCCGCGCGATGACATCACCGCTGGCGAGATTACGTGGCCATATCAGAGGTGGAGAACATTTGGATGATCTAGGTTTAAAAAAAAACTATAAAAAACTTGAAAAAATAAAAAGTAGTTTGGAGTTTCTTGCACATTTTATGATTGTATGACATTAATACTATTTTAATGTCCAAAATAAAATACAGTTTGAAGCATTGTATTCAAGGAACAATAAGTTAATAATTCACACTTTCTGTCACGATAGGAATAGAGAGATCGGTAACGATCGACATAGCTATTCGCTCTGCAGCGAGCTTATTAAGTTATAAATATAACAAAGCGGCACATTTAATATGACCGGATTTATGGAATAAGAATAACACATATTGCGCTATGAACCCATCAAGTATGTTCACGGTCATTTTATTTTTTCAGCAAATATGTCGAAATGTTCATAAAATGCAATAATAAAAATAGACGCAAGAGGCATTTAGTAGATTTGTCAGTTTTTATAAACTATAGTTATAATCCAAACATAGAGTTTTTTTGGAATTTAATTCTGAACTCTGAACACATCATTGTAAGATATAATTTTTTTATGAAAAATATTCACATGATATTCCAAATGTTTGTAATATATGAATTATGCAAGTGAGTGAGAGGGCGAACAAAACGGGCCGAGCCTGAGCGACCTCCGCTCAGTCACTCCGCGCTCGCGAGTTCGTGTTTATTTCGGATTAAGCTCTTAGTAGTTCGGTTGGGTGTGTCGCTGAAATCAAACAAAAGTACGTACTTAATTTGTAAATAACTCATTAATTCTTATAAAAACATTTAGTCAATGTGAATTTCCGTGATTTTATTAACCATTGTTGTGAATATAGTACAAAAAACAGGTATAATTCTGGCGTCGTCTGTTATTCGCTAATCGGTAAAATGCCGGTCCACGTTAACAACTATGGAATTTTATTTTTAGCGTCGCTAAATGAATAATAGCTGAGTACGAATTAATATATGTTTTTTTTTTCTTTTTGTTTCAGCAAATATTCAAAATGAGCGGACAACAATACTACCCGTACAAGGTAAGTTTTCCTCCTACATCGTGAGGTCGTACTTACGTATCCATAGTATCGATTCAGAAGTGGTGATGTCATCTTTCCGGAGCAAGGTTGGCGGTATACGCTATTCATTTATTTACCAAGGTAATGAGTAAACAGGTTAAACTTGAGATTTGGGTTCATGGTATCTTAATCTATCATATGACAATGCCAATGGAAAATCACTAAAGAGTATGCAAAAAGGTGTGACAGAAAAACTTTTTTGCTTCAAAATTCAAAACCACGTACTTCATAGTGACATTGCCAAGTATTTATTTTTTTATTTATTCTTGTTTTTTATTTGTTCTTTTTATTTATTAAAGCCAAAGTTGAATGTACTACACCAAGACATGTATTGATACATTTTATTACAATTTAAATGTAGAATTTGCATTACTTTACAGCCCAATAACAATCCGGGGTTTAGTTTTGGAAATAGACCAAGACTGACCGCGTCAGGTCTAGGATTGTAATTCTTGCTTAACCCTCCTGAGGGTAGGTTTTGGTAAAAACTAAAACCACACATTTAAATACTCAAATAGAATGTACTTAGTCGAACACTGGCTAATTATGTTTAAAATTAGAATAAGTAAGTAGATATATACTAAATTCACCTTGTCAAGGAAGAATTCTAAAGGTTTGGGGGGTTAGTCCATTATTCATCTGGATCCGCCATACCTATAAAGTATTTCGTATGGTTTTCACTACAACCAAGGTTATAAGTATGTTTTATTTGATTGTTTCCACTCCAGTGCACCCCCACGGTGTACCCCGCGGAACCCTTTGACCCCGCGGCAGATGCGGAGACCCTCAGGAAGGCGATGAAAGGCTTCGGCACCGATGAGAAAGCTATCATTGATGTCCTGTGCCGTCGCGGTATTGTGCAACGGTTGGAGATCGCGGAAACCTTTAAAACTAACTATGGAAAGGTAAGTTTGATTTGTTTTGTTCCCAAAATTTTCTGAATGTTTTTAGCATAGTATTTAGGTTGTTAGTTACTAACAACTTATGTTGTTTATGATGATGTTTTAGTTTGGTGTCTTGTGAAGGTTATCTTATAAAATGAGAATTAAATCTCAGGTCGCTATTTATTTTTAGCTGCATCTAAAACTGGTTCCCAGAACGCTCCTAAGTTTTTAAGATACTTACCTTCTTAAAATTGGCATAGTTTTATTTTTCTTACAAGAATTTTAAAGCGTTTTTTAAAGACAACATATCGTTATCAAGCCTTGTTACTCTTTATTTGTCATTATGTTTATCTGTTTGTTAACCTCTTTAACACCTTTCCACTATCTTATTGTCAACCATTCGTCACCTTTCGTCATTTACGACAGTAATAATTTCTAAAGACAATATAATAAATAAGCGTGAAGTGTGTATGGTGTGGTTAGCCATTTTGAAATGCGAATTTAGAAGATAACTGCAAAGTGCCATTGGCCAATTTGTGTATAATTTTTGAGGTTTATCTATGGCTTATAAAATGTTGCAAGTCGTAGAAATATTCCATTTCGACCATAGACAAATTATTCTTTCTCTGTCTTATTCGTTAAAATCTTATAAAAAATAAAATAAAAGTAGATAGTGACTAATTATCTCTATCTATCCGAAATGGTTTATTAAACAAAGATGATAGCTGAGAGAAACAGAATCATGCGGATTCTCTCATAAAGCACACCTTGGTTAAGTCACGAGTCTCTTAAGATTCTAATCATTACATTACCTGTTTAGTTGGGCCTTGAACATTTTAACGTAAGCAAAGTGTGGCCTCAAGTCATGTTACTCACCGATGAATCATTTCCTATCGTAATCAACGCACTATTTTAAGAAAAAAATCCCACTAATAGATTGTAATTATTACATACCCTTGATACTTTAAAATACATGAATCTCCGTAACCAAAAGTTATCGCAGTTTTAAAATATAGATTATAAATATTTGTCGGATTATCTGTATTATAAATCGTCGATCATGACATGAATTTGGTACCCTTATTTTGTGATAGTTTAATCTCTTGATATATTTCAGTAGTATAAACTTAATAAAAAGCATATGGCAATTGTTGCCCTTATTCCGTTTTTTTTTTGAATTCGTTAATACGTTGTTCTCGCTTAGTTCGTTGTATTTCTACTTGGTTATTGAGAGGTATCGTATGATGTTAAATACCTTTTAGTATTTGTATTGTTAGGTATATTGTTATCATTTTTCATATCCTATTGGTAGCTCCTGAGATTAGAGTTCAAGTAAACAAACTCTTCGGCTTTATTACATTAATATAGTTGTTATTATCTTATTAGAACTAAAAATATGTGTTAATCAAATGCTAATAAATTAATAAAAGTCATAACAAAATAAATAAGTCATTATATATGATAACATATTGTCATAAAATACATTTCACCTTGTTTTCTTCACAAGATTTATCTTGTCACTTTGTTTACGTCTCGGCTCTTGTTATGTCTCTTGTGACGACACAATATACATACATACATGCATATAGTATATGTATAGTGTATAGAAGTTAAATAGCATATTCATAGTAATTATAATAACGAATTATTTAAATGTCCCTAAAGTTCTTTTTAATTATTTCAACTAGACATTATCTTGTAATTGGTAATATTACATGATAACAATGGAATGACTTATTTGAACCCACGACTTTTTATTTCCCAGTTTATACCGTAAATGAAATTTTCGAAATGTTTACAGTAAAAATTGTTGTTTTTGTAGTAATTATTACTTTATTTTACATTTAAAATTATTATCATTAAGTATTTTAAATGTACTATAAGGTTAGTAAACAACTTATCTAAAAAAAATTAAATCGTTGAAAGTGTGCCGCGACCAATAAAAAGGTTGAGAATCACTGCATTGATGTTTCAGAAATTATGTGTACTATATTCAATTTGATATAGGAATGTTCGTTAATGGTGATATAAAATATGTGGCATGAATCTATTAACCCACCTAATTCCGTTAAGTGGTGTCCTATTCGTGCATCACGCAATAAAAGCTTTTACGATATTAACGTTTTAGCAAATTGGTGGCAAATTGGTGTAATAACTCGATAATAAGAAATAATTAACACTTATTACTATACGTCTTTTAATGAAGAAAACGGGCTCTTTTATCTAATGTTGAGTGATCATCGTAACCTGTAATAGCTCAAATTCCCGATGTATTTGTTCAGTTTTTATGTTGCAAAGACCCATCATAGATGAGAAAGGACAAAGAGGAGATTAGAATGGATAAATTAGATATAGATTAAATGGATATGTCTTTGGTGAGAATGTAAATCATAGATAATACAAATACGAAAAAAACATAATACGAAAAAATGTAGATTTTTTTTCTCAATATATGGTATTTAGGAGAGTAAATACTTAATTTCATACTATCTATTTATTTATATAAATAAAAACAATATCCTTTATGCGTTCCTAAACCTTTGATCGGATTGTAATGAAACTTTGGTAGGAAATCTGACAATGCCCGCGAGGGTGTCTGACCCAAAAAATCTGCAAACGTATTTTTCCTTCTCTCCTCCTAACCTAACCTAACCTAATCTTACGTGGAACGCCGGCGTTCAGCTAAGTTAGTCATAAAACAGTAAACTAAAATTCTCAAACAACCGCATGACAAGTCTGGGTCTAATCTAGGGTACAATGGGTAATTTTAATTAACGAATTTAATAACATAAGCATATTGATCTGTATGAATTTTATAGAATGACTATTAATGTTTGTACAACAAATTCTTCTGTAAATCTTAAAGAAGTCTTGTAAAGAATTGAATAAACTAATCATTTACCATAAACTGTGTTTTATATTCTTAGAGAGCGTATTTCTAAAAATTCTCTTTTAACGGTTAGGTCTTGATATAAAGTTTTGTGTTAAAATTACTCGTTGTCATCCATGCAGAGTTTTACTTTCGGTGACCAATCTAACAACTTCTTTTAGTTATAACACTCTTATCATAAAGAGGGGCGGGCGTCATTAGTTTATATTATATCTGCGTACTTTTCTATGTAATTGTAGCTGCAAAACGAATTAAACAATTTTGATGCAGTTATTTTTTTTTTCAATTTAAAAGCTGATCGAAGATTCTCAGTTGTAAATAATGGTTTGTGCTGACGTTTGAAGATCCAGATCCATTTTTTTAGACTTTTTGTGTTTCTTAAATTACTAATATTATTTTTTTCCTCTAGGACCTGATCAGTGAACTGAAGAGCGAACTGACCGGAAACCTGGAGAATGTGATCGTAGCTCTGATGACTCCGCTTCCCCACTTCTACGCCAAGGAACTCCACGACGCCGTCTCCGGCCTGGGCACTGATGAGGAGGCCATCATCGAGATCCTCTGCACGCTGTCCAACTACGGCATCCGTACCATCTCGGCTTTCTACGAGCAATGTAAGTTATTGTTAGGACCAGAAGATATTTTAAGTCTTTCTCTAATATATTTAGGATTTTTACCAAAATAAAGTGTTTGTCTTATTATTGTCGTCCAAACATGGAATTGCAGTGTCGACATAATAAGCGTTTTCCGCGAAATATTTCTTCCGCAATCAAGTAGCATTATTTTACATCATTACTCGTTTCACTGCTCGCTTTTGCAATAGTACCGAATGTACTGCGTGTATTTTTTTAAAAATTTATTTTCAACAAAATAACAATTATCTTTGTAATACAGTTAGGTTATATTTGGTGCCATTAAACTTTCAATGTTTATCTTGGCACTGCACTGTTCACTTTATTACATAATAACTACAGTTAAAATATATAATAACAAAAATAACAAATAATTACAAAATATAGAAGGTACTTAAACATATTAAGGTATAAAGTGATACTGATGCTGTCCTTACGTTTTTTTTTATTAAAGATTTACAAACATAATGTAATATTTTGCATAAATATAAAATATGCATTTAATTTAAATCATACAATAACATACAGCTGACCTTTTTTAATAGTTTAGGTAGGTATTTGTGTTTATATTTCATAGACATAATTGACAGAGCGCGAACACGCGTTATAAAAGTGTCTACCGTGTCTTTTTTTATTTGGATCAAGATGACGGACATTTTTTGTACATACGTACATAGCTACCGAAAAACAACATTGGAAAACTTCGCTATGGTAAAAAACGAAAACGGTGGTAGAGTCCTCAACAAAATTAACTGTTGCACGAATGGCCCGCTCGACTTTTGATATGGTATATCAAATATCAAACGACCTCAAACCCGCCATTCAACTAGTGACGAAAACATAATAAGTTTGTCTTGGATGGTTTAAACGAATTTCAGGAAGATTTGTTTACTAAAGTTTGTAGAATTTTTCTTACATAAAAATCAATTTTAATAGTCTTACAATAGCAATAAAGACGCTTTTTTTTGTATATATAAAAATACATCTCCGCAGCTGGTTCTGGAATGTAAAGATGACTAACAGGAGTCTTTGAGAATTAAACACTTCCGTTACTGCAAATTTATTTGACCTTTATTACAATCGACAAAATGGGTGCTTACCGACTTACGAGTGGCAAACTATTATCCATGGAATGTAATTTCGCATAATCGAATGGGAAAATACCAAAACAATATACATTTATATACTTATGTACGTGTTTTCCAGTACTTACGTGATCACATTGTATTAATGTAATCGCGGAACTAAATACTGCATAATCTTTCTACAAAAATACGTATGGACATCGATCGTATACACGGATGTTATGAAGAAATAAACCTGTCATAAAAACAATTTTCTTAAAAAGATACATCAATAGATAAATTCTACTTTCTTTTATGTCGAGTAAATATGATAGAAGTCAGTTGAGTTCAAATAGAAAAATGCCTCGAGTACATTTTGTTAGCAAACAAATTGACAACTTTCTTTTAAACCATCCATGAAACGAAAAACACAATCGCAGTCCAATTTTCACATTAGTATAACATTCCATCTAACCGCAGTTACCGTTGCGTGTGTCTTGCGATACATATTTAATGAATTTAATGCTATTGGATACGTTGCTAATACGATACATCAGATATGCGCCGTGTTAAACCGGTCGTTTTACAAACAGAACAAGTTCATTTGTCCGTACACATGCACATATATTCTCATCTATGCTGGCGAGGCTTTTCAACTAACTGCTTCCATTGATACAACTGGGTACAATGGAGATCGGCTCGATTCTTTAAAGGTTATTTGACAAATCGAGTCGACTCCAGAAATGATCAACTTGATTGTCAGACGTCGAGATGCGAGGTCAGATCACATCTAAGTACAATAATCCCCCCCCCCCTTATAAAGTAAGAATACCGTGGAACAACGAGTAAGTACGTGTTTTTATATTACGTGACATGCCCCAAAAAAGGACATACCATACTCAGCATTATTAGTAAATAATTTATATTTTGTATTTAAAAAGAGTATCCTTCTATCGTATTATCGGCAATGGGGCTACTGTTCCTCTGCTAATCTGGATGTTCATATTAACTGTAACCACTTTCATATTTAGTCGTTTTTATATTAAAACACAAAGTGGTAAATACGTAATTTAATCACCAATTCGAATGGATCATTTAAAAATAATGTGCGATAATATATCGTATGCTTATACGCCAGATAAGCTCTGGTGAACATTGGTTTAAAATATAATATGTATGTTTTAATGGTACACATTTTTCACGCGTGATGTGAGTGGCGCTAGTGTAGTTTAAGTTTAAATTGTAATTCCTTTCTTCTTATCGCAATTCATTTACGCATTTAAAAATTATTCACATCATATTATTTTGTTGGTAACCGAACGCAGCTATCACACAACTTTACGAAATGTCAATAAATACTTGAGTGAAACTTATTTTATTGAATTCCACCGTAAATAACACACACACAAGCTTTTTTAGGTCAGGGCAGGGTCCCGCGTATAAAGTTACGTACAATGCCAACATTGCCCTTCAGTGACGGGCGTGACCAATTTAATGACTGCACACGAATAGCTTAGAATTTACATAAAAAAGTTAAACAATCTATTTAATTATAGCGTCATTTGCATAATAAATACCGCCGTCTGATGGGAACCAACTTGGGTGCGGTCAAATTTTAGGGCGTAAATATTATTATGGTCCAGTTTGAACCAAAGGTCGATGTCAGCCATACCATTAGCATTATTTCTTCTCGATAGTTTTAGGCGAAAGGTAGAAGCGTCGGATTAAGTATTTTATAATCCTAGATGAGACCCCATTGTTGTGGGCGTGATGAAATTTTTACTGGACCAGTTGTAAGATTTTAAATACTCACCTTTTATATCTTTACATCCGATAAAATTGACCCATATGCAAAATTTCAATGATGATCGTTTGAGTTGTAAAGCGTGAAAAAGTAACAAACAGACAAACATACATTCGCAATTATGCATTTGTTTAAATGTTTTTCCTTGAACATAAATTTTTGTTGCAGTATACGGCAAAAGCTTAGAATCGGACTTAAAGGGTGACACATCTGGTCACTTCAAGCGTCTCTGCGTGTCGCTCTGCATGGCCAACCGAGACGAGAACCAGGGCGTGGACGAGGCGGGAGCCAAGAGCGATGCGGAGGCGCTCGCTAACGCCGGCGAAGGGCAGTGGGGCACTGACGAGTCTGTATTCAACTCCATCCTTATCACTCGCTCGTACCAGCAGCTGAGACAAGTAAGGACTGACAATTTTATTGAGATAGATGTGTCACTTTTTTATAGATGGGAAAAACTAGCAAAAGGTTCCCGTGATAAGTGACAGCAACCATATACTGTGACCGTTTTATATACATACTTCATTGACGACATCTGAACGTCAGAACTTTATGAATTTGTATTTTTATGATTGCAATCAAACGAGCAAGCGGTTCCACCTCAGCCTATGATCGTCCACTGCTGAACATAGGCCTCCCCTATTGATAACATCATTGGGGGAAAATGTGCTATAATCGCCACGCTTGGCAGGCGGGTTTGGCGATCGCAGTATGTTCCACCGTACTAAGAGAAGGACGCTACTGCCCGTCCTGCGGTGGTCTTTACATCCAGACACAAGACAATCAGACATGTTCATGCACACAAATGTATGTCTTAGGTGGCAATCGAACCCACGACCTGCGGGGCGACAGGCAAGTGTCTTGCCACTTGTTATGTGATGTTAAATGACAACTGCCTGTAGATAGATGTCAGATATTTTGCCGGCATTTATGGTTGAAAAAAGAGTGGATAGATAAGGAAACGAAGTGAAGGAAAACTGAGGATTAACTTTTACTTTTTAACCTTAAATGAAACGAACCACAGAATCATAAATTATCTCGCCAAAGAGACTTAATCGGTTCTCATTTTGTCAACGTCTTTTATAGACGTTTGCTCAGCTAATAATATCAAGTTTTAAATATTATCTAATAATGTTAAATAGTATCTAGTAAAAAAAATATCTAGTGTGTGAACCTAAAGACGCATCTCAACATCTTCAAAAATGGCGCCAGCGTCATGCCTAAATTGTAGTTTTTGGCATTGTAACAATAACTGAATCAATATCATTTAGTTCATTCAATCATGTATTGGCAAGTAACCATAGCCCGCCGCCATTTTGCACGATGACGTGTGCAATTCTGCAAACTGAGCTCACAATATAGTGTTAATATTCAAAAATACAGACTATAAATATTCAACACGTGTAGTTAATATGCGGCTGACCTTGAAAGTTCAAATACCTTGTGTACAATGAAATAGAAAAATGGCATCAAGTCTTTTAACCATATTAGAACAAAAATAACAGCAGCCGCTACTCATTTTTTAACATAAAGTCAATTTTGGTTATTAAATTAGGTTTCTGAGTTATTTTTCAGTTTTAAAGTCATTTTATTTGTTTGATGCGTAATATCTATTAAATTAAAGCATAGACATTTGCGACACTAATGAATTAGATAGCTAAATATAATAATAATATTATGAAATTGGATTGCATTATCCAGCTACGCTACATTTTTTATTATTACAGTGCAGTATTACCATTGCAAATGAATGTCGAGTACTGGCTAAAGATCCAAGAGAATGACCTCAGAATGTGCAGACGTAAGCTATAACTGATAAAGTCTGGAGGTCGAATTAAAAACTAAACAAAATGTATTGCAGATCTTCGCGGAATACGAAGCTTTGACGGGCAAAGATATCGAGGAGACTATCAAGAAAGAATTCTCTGGAAGCATCGAGAAAGGCATGCTGGCTATTGGTAAGTTAAACTATTAGTTAATATGCAATTAACAGCACATTCTCGCCATATTGTAAGATGACGGGCAGTTTAAAAAGTAAGCGAATTTTGTGCCTTGCATGCTTGTTATCTACCTTCGTCCGTTGTCATAAATGGTTAGTCCAAATCACTAGTAACATCAATAAATTATTGCTCTCTTTAATGTCTTTATTTAAAGATACGTAAACAACATAATTGGTTCATTACCTCCATTTAATAGTTCTTTGTACTGTAATTATCTTTTAAATTTACAGTTTACCGTCATTCTTCGATTTAAACTAGCCAGGAAAATTATGTAACTAAAAATAAAATTAAACTACATAAAGTTGTATTTTGTGATCAAATTAAGACAAGAAAAAATAACCATAAATAATATAAATATTATGTGTAGTTGTTGAAGCCAAATTGAACTCGAAAATATGATAATATATTAATTAACTATTGGAAAATATTAGAAAAGAATAAAATAAAAAACAATTTAATCCGATAGGAGGAACTGCAGGAATTATATTATTTCATTTTTATTTAAATAATTCAATATTAAATGTACAAAAATTATTTGTGATCGTCATTTGATCTTAAACCATTGCAATGTTCAACACCAGTGCAGAGGCCACGTAAGCTGCGCATACCAGGAAGTCGTTGACATGACCTTGATTGACTCACTTCTTTTTAGTATTATGACGTTGTTAAAGTGGTCATGATTTTCTTAAAAAATCTAATGACTAATTTATGAAAGAAATTTTAAAAAAATCGGGACGATTCTGTAACGACCTTAAAATGTAAATGTGAAAACTTTAATAATAAAACACTGAATCTATTTCTATTGATATATTTGTAATTCGAATTTGTCAGTACTCATTGATATAACAAAATTGAATTTATTGTAAAAAGTTAGGTAAAATCAAGAGGGAAATTTTGGGACATTCTGTACTACACCAATAATGTTGCCAAATTTTGGAGAGATATATAAAATATTAATCCTCCTATTTTAGTAAAATGCGTGAAGAGCAAAGTCGGCTTCTTCGCTGAACGTCTCTACTATTCAATGAAGGGACTGGGCACTAATGACAAGACACTGATCAGAATCGTTGTAAGCCGTTCTGAAATTGATCTGGGAGACATCAAGCAAGCCTTCCTTGAAAAATACGGAAAGCCTTTGGAGACCTGGATCGCTGTAAGTTTTTTAATCTTTATTTTAGTGACCGACATCACTACAAAGAAACATCACTAGAAACAAAAAATAAAGCATGATCATGCTTTATTTTTTGTTTCTTGGCACTTTAATATTCTTTATTCATAAATACTAAATCCGTTAAGTAGTTTTATTATCTGTGTTGTGCTAACTGTCATCAAACATAGCTAATATCATATAACCTATCAAAATAGTTTATTCTCTAAATTTTCATTATTCTCTTCGTAGAAAGTAATTCGCATGTGACAAACCCAAAAATTGTCTTGTGATATTAACTAACAGCATGGATGTTAATATTTTTTTATATAGATTACAAAGAAACTGACCCATTATTTCAATATACGACGAATTCCTATTATATAACTTTATTTAGCATGGGGACTATAATGACGCGAATATAAATACATTCATGATCAATAATAAATCTCATTACCATAAATTATACAGATCTCTTATCAGTGTTAAAAAATATTTGATTTTGTTAATTAAAAAAAAAATGTTACTGTGATTAATTATCGTTTTCTCAATTAGTTTGTTTGTTTTTTTTTTTTACTGTTTTGTATATTCGTTTAGATTTACAAAGAAATTGGTAAAATTTAATTTTTCATTGAATCTTTAGAATAGAAAATTTTTCTTGCAGGACGATACTTCCGGGGATTACAGGAAGGCTTTGTTGACCCTTGTTGAATAATTGTTGGCTCGGAGTCAGGATAACAGCGTTCTCTGCATTACAAATCTCTTTAGTTATTCACATATGTTAGGTTATTTAAATTATACGCCTTTACGGACATAGGATTATGTTGAAGGTTCATTGGATGTAAATTTTGTTCACAAAGATCTGTATATTTCGCTTATTTGTTTCACATCATTGTAATTTTCCTCACTGTAGCTAACAGCTTCGTAATGTATCGAGTGGATGGGGCATGGTGAACCCCTTTGTCTATGGTTCGCTTTACCAAGTAGTTGCCATTTTTTCAGGAGGAGATTGACGGTCCAATTGGCGTACTCCTATCGACAATGTGTTACTAGCGACATCGAGATTTAATTAACAGTATTGCAAATCGAATATTTTACTGGTGTGAAACAACCTTTATACCCATTCGGGTATTGTTTATTGCATTTCGAATACTTTTTTTATATAATTAATATATTAAGAATCTTTTAATTGTGTAATCTCATGCTTTCTATATCATATGCACGTTTATTATTGAAATGTAATGGGCCAGTTTCTGCATAGAGTGTGTATTTTTGTTAATGTTATAGCGTCGGTTTGATATTTGTTTACAGGAAGACCTAACGGGTGACTTCAGGAATGTGCTAGTCACACTTTGTGCTTAATCCTGCAAAATAGAATTTATTTTTGTAGCAATATTATAAAATTGTTGTATGTATTTAATTAGCTTTTGCATGATTTGATCGAGATTTGAACGTTACAAAATCGATGTGATATTTTGCAGGATGATACGAAAGGAGACTACAAACGCGTGTTACTCACTCTCGTTTCCTAAGAAAAAATAAACATAACAATAGAGACTACAGTTTATTTAAAGAGTTGCCTTGCACTCGCTCTCAGCTATGTTCCGATGTGAAACTGCCTTTATATTTCTGTATAACTATTGAATGGTGTTAGAAATAAAAAGCTTGATATTTTGTGAAAATGAGAAATATTTATTGGTGCTGTAGTTTTGTTTATGATATTTACAATTGATTAATAAAACTATGTATGTTCCGAATGTGTTTTAATTAATGTCCGTTATGCCCTCTGGAGTAATCTGAAACAAATAAAATATAAATAAAGTTATCGTATGTCTAAATTAAATTGAAATAGAAAGCGGTCGTATACTCTGACAATGTTAACACTATGCTGTCCGCGCGTCTAATCTAGATTTTTTCGTGTCGTGCCGATGCAACTGACTTACATAATTTCGCTTAACGCCGGCATTTTTTCGAAGTTCTTGTTTACTAATCTGAGAACAACCGACAATACGTCCACAAACTCGTCACGTGCAACGGCGTCTTCCTTTTCATCTGCCATTGTCGAAGCGAAGGGCAAGGTTTAAAACACAAAGCTTCTACGTTCGAAATTTACTGTTAGGTTAACAGAACACGCAACAATAACTTTCGTTCCACAGCTTTGAACACTACAACCACCGGCGCATGCTCAATAATTTTCGAATGGCACCAACGCGGAGCCACCGGCACTTACCCAATAGTTTTTGCATGGCACAAACGTGGAGCCACCGGACGTCATAGTGTTAATAATAGCTTTAGCTCTTTTCAGAACTAAATTTAACAGAAGATAAGTTTAAACTTAGTTGAAAATAAACTTAGATAAGTTTAGTTGTAACCTTATGAATAATTTTCATAATATGAAAATAAGATTAAAATTTTTTTTTATTCTATCGAAGTTTTTATTAACGTGTGGAAGATGCGAACCTTATGCATGTCCCGTGTTTGGGGCAACAAGGGGGTCTGTGGGGCTCTCCCACGCTCAGAGTTGGCCCGTAACTCTTAAGGAGGTGGGCATACACACTAAAAACCACACGTTCCCTCATGACTATTGTGGACGCCACGGGCGCATGACTAGCACGTTACACCGCGACGCCCACTGGTCGCCCCGGGATGGGGCCCCGCAC
>DWLR01001228.1:0-19252 GCA_018246295.1 Papilio alexanor hazarajatica
TATATATATATATATATATATATATATAACACCTTACAAGTCATTTATTATTAATATGTATATGTACATATATATAATTAAGGTTTTTATATTTGTCCATATTATTAATTTTTATAGTTATCTTCTCTGTTGGCTTTGTACTGTATAAAATAAAAAAATAAGTTGATCGGGAATCAAACTCCCGAATCTGACTTAGTCGATCGCTGAAGTACGAGACAACCAATGCAAATCTTAAACCACTCCCGCTCTCCCCCCTCCCACTTTGCAATGCTGTCATTTGCCAATTTTATTCAAATTTACACCAAGTGTTGCCAGACATAAGAATATTCCCAAAATGTGTAATTGTTGTAAAATTGAATACATGCAATTATCTAACGCTGACATGCGTAACTTGAACCAAGAAGTCCTTGCCCTAAATTCTGTATAAAAGCTGAGACTAAGAAAAAAAAACTCGATTGTCTATTAAGCGATGAAAAATAAAATTCCTAAGTTATACCGGCAATACTTAAAAGCCCTTGATCGAAATCACTCCTGAGAATTTTAAATCTAACTCCTTTACTTGGGCACTAAGTTGAGTTTCCACCTTAAGGTAGTGTCTTCTATTAAGCAATCTATGACATTATTTTTAAATTAACTCAAAATAGATTATTCTCCAAAATAGACGTAAACATATAAACAATTAAATGTTGCCAGTGGCTTCGCATGCGTTTGAAAGATCGCTATGAGGAAAATACTCATTCATCATTTGGCTTACTGATATTTTATACGGCCCATCATTTTCATAATCACGGTTCTTGGTATATAGTAACCAACCTTGGTATATAATTACCAATATTTATTTACATCGGTCAAGGCGTTATTTAGTTAACGGGACATGTACATAGACAAACTGAAAGAATTTATATGGCCTCCCATTTGTGTAATCACGTGTTCTTGCTATAAACTAATTTTCATTAAGCTCCTTCAAGCCATTCTTAATTTGTAACGGAACATACAGCAGACAGATAGAAAAAAATTACAACTTTCAACTCAATCAAATTGAATAGAACGGAACGTTAATGACATTAAGTAGATTCGATCGTTTTGAAAGTAGACTTGAATAATTTAGAAGCTATTGTATTAAATTATATAAAAAAAATCACATTGGGTTGGATTATCACTTGGCTTGACGTCAATTATCAATAACAAAATTGACATATTTTTGAACCAAAATTAAACTATATCTATAAATCACTTTTCTTCAGAATGACAGTAAAATGATCGGTAAATATTTTCTGAGGCTCTCTTGCTACATAAATTGCTCACGTCAACCTCTTCATTCACTCACACGTTTATTCACTCTTTCAAAATGGCTGAACCACCAAAGCATACCTTTCACAATTCTAGTCGTTACACTTTTTCCTTACAACGATATTTAAACCTATCAATTGACTTAGTTATTTCGAAAAACTTAAAGATATGTACTGACTTATCTTTAAGTTTTTCGTTTTTGTATGCTGGGCCCAGTGGTCAGTAGTATTTTTATAATCGTAAGTTAACACGTTCTATCCCGAGAAAAAAACGCAGTTTCCTGTCCAGGCCGTGTCGGTCTGTGATAGTTGACATATAGACTTTCAGTTCAAGCCGCGTCAGTCAGTGATGACCGCATTTTACGAGGGTTTTCGTTTCGCTCTTACACGCCGTTGGGCAGTGCTGTCAAACTAAATCTCATATTAATTGACCCGCGTGGCCCTCTAGCTTTTCCATATCAAGTTGGTTTTTGAAAAAATTTAAACAGATTTATGATTTTTAATAGGCCTAAAGGGAAACTTCACTGACGGTCAGCACTGACAGCGTTAGCAGAGAACGCGTTAATAAACATTTCAAACAAACAAACATCACTCACTATATAAGGCGGCCATCACACTGTTTTATATTTTCTTCGGAAATGTTGTAATAATGTAGAAATTATGAGATAAATTGAATGAAATTGTATTACATGGATAGCTATTAAAAAGGTAATGTGAGTAAACGGAAATATTTTGGAATTAACTAATTTTAGCGTAAAAGGTAAATGTTTACAATTTCTTTACAAAAAATTAGGTGTTGATTTGGAACAAAACGTCATCACTTCTCACTGTTTTGTTATTTCACTATGCTGTCATTCCTTATATTATGTGTTAGAGTTTTTTTGATATGAACGCATATAAATTAAAAACCGTTACTAACACCATAAATTTAATAAATTATAACTGCATCAACATATCACGGTGGTAATATACAATAACCCACGTTTTCTTTAGTATCTCTTTCTTCCTCGCTACCTTGTCCGGAATTTGATAGATTAACAGCATCGCCCTGATCATAGACAGACATTTGTTGATCTTCTTCTTCGTCGAGAAGATCATGAAGGAAATTCAAACATTGGCGTTTAAAAAATCTCTGTTTTTTAGTAGATAGTTCCTGGTAATCGTTATAGATACCACGGAAAAATTTGAAGTACGATGAATTTTCGTCTGGTCCAAATGTTTGTGAATTCGAGCTGTCATCGTTGTGGAAAGATGTCTCAACTTTTGGTTCCGTATATTTTATAGGAGTCGAATTCAGTGAAAACCATGGATTATGTATAAAAGGCTTGACATCAACTTGTTCTGCACTTGATGATTCTGTCAGGTCCATTTCTAAAAACGTTGGTGCATAAGCAGGGTAAGGCGAAATTCTCCTAGAAGAAAAAGAAACAAAATATAGTTATTTTACGTTCAAAATTACTTCATGATATCTCAGTATTTCATATACTGAGATATCATGAAGTAATATGTCGTCTCAGTATTTCATACCAGATATCATCGAACTCGTAATTTATATTAAATATATCGTTGTCGTATCAAAATGTACCATAATTGTATAGCGTTTAGCCTTGTTTTACTAGAGGTCACAGCGTATCAGGTTGTTACGCTGCGAGTCCTGAGTTCCTTCCATCCGAAGCAAAATCTAATAGTAGTTTAAGGGTCCTATCCAATGACGGTATAGCGTGTATCCAATAAATGTAACAACTGGTTGACTGACCGGTTGGCGCAGTGGCAAGACGCTTGCCTTCCGCGCTGCAGGTCGTGGGTTCGATTCCCACCCAAGACAAACATTTGTGTGCATGAACATGTCTGTTTATCTTGAGTCTGGATATAAAGACGACCGGAGGACGGGCAGCAGCGTCCTTTTCTTAGTACGGTGGAACATACTGCGATCGCCAATCCGCCTGCCAAGCGTGGCGATTATGGCATATTCCCCATCTATGATGCTATCAATGGGGGAGGCCTATGTCCAGCTGTGGACGATCATAGGCTGAGGTAGGTAGGTAAATGTAACAAAGACAAAATGAACAGCGGCTATCCGCTTGTCGCTAACATTATCTATATGACAATGGATGAACCTGTCACCATTCTTCAGTCTTGAGAAATAACCACATAACAGTTCGAAAAAGAAAATCGAGAACTATTAACTAGTTGGTAAATGCTGGCTGACAACTGAGTTGACAAAAAGTTCCGCGTTTCTGACCTTAGTAGTCGTTCATTTCCGCCTACCGCATTTTACACAACTTCATTGGAATTTCGAATTAAGTTAAAAATCTGCTACACTATTGGTCTATGTATAAAGAAAAATCAATGTTTATATTTTTTCCTCTATACGTTTTTAAAGTATTACGACGACAACGATTGTTACGAAAAATAATATTGAAATAAAAAAGTACACTATGCTTGATTTTTATTTTGTCTTTTTAGATTATTTTTGTCTTACTTGGCATTGCAACTTATGTCGGGTTCAGATAATATAATAATTTTACTCAATTAAAATTCAATGTAAAGTTATGCTCACGTATCAGTTGCCATGTGCTCCCGAAGAAACTCCAATTCATCTGCGAGGTACCACCGCGACACCATTCGCCCCTTGCCCGTCCGCGCCCCGTGCATCTCGTTTCTTAAATGTCGTGAATAGGAATTGCGAATATGAGACCACTTTCTTCGAACATCGGCAACTGAAAGGCGAGAACGTTAAATTTTTATTTCATTCTACAATCATTCGTAAATAATAGAATATTAGAAAAAAAAGTTATACCAGTCCATCCCATTTCCTTTGCAACCTCTCCCCAAAGTCGTTTTACTTGCGTGTAGTAACTTGCGACAGGCATATTATTTCGTGCATACAACAATCTCCTTTCTTTTACGAGTCTAATCATTTTTCGATCGTCCGCTTGATTCGAATCGACAATTCTGCCGACATCTATAAAGTGGCCCGAATTTATCGTATCTGCAGGTCGAACTTTCTTTGACATATTTACTCTTTGCCACAATGGCATCAAGGCTCACGAGTTTAAACAAAAAATTACCACAGTGCTGTTTTACGATTATACAATCGTGATCAAAACAGCACATTCACTATCAAATTCTTTTTTACTGTAGATTGTTTGTTTTTACAACAAAAATCCGGCCACTCGAGAATTGAAGTAAATAAATAAGAACACGTCACATCACAACGAGAGCGCGAAGCAAACACGGCAACGCGCATAACGGCAAACAGACACGCGCAGTGGGAAGCAAGCGCGCAAATATCAACGTCCCGCTCTCTCTCAGAGTGCGCGCTTAAGAGTGAGCGAGACCGCTGCGGAAGCACGTGAGCAAGCAAGAGCGCAGACGCCCTGTTCGATGACGGTCGGCTACTTTTATAAATTCCACATCGTCGGGTATCGTATCGATTGGGCTCGGACGGGTGTAGCGGTTGGCATTTTTTTCATCGGTTTATTTTCGGTATAGTTGTTTTAACGTACCATTCTGATATAAGAGATTCGCTATTTGGAATTTTGTTTATATTATAATATTTATTATCATGTAATATAATCTTGGAAATGAAGCCGCCTTCAAATTTAATAAATTTTCTTTATAAATAAATAATTAATAGCCACAATACGTCTCATTACAAATCCATTAAATCCAAATAGGGCTAGTCTTAAGTCTACCATTATGTCAATTTTCTGTATATCGTCGGAACCCAAGGTTAACAACATTCAGAATTAAATGGGATCTAATAGAGAATATCGGATTTCAAAAAAGAAGAAATCCTACGGCAAAAAAAAAACAAAAAAAATACAAGCGAATTGAACACCTCCTACTTTTTTAAAGTGGGTTAAATGACGTCTCATAAAACCTTTGAAGTAGATAAACGTACAAATTAAAACAACTCTAGCAAACGCTGTTATTGCGCAGGGGTTCGATTCTAAATGTTTATTTATTAATGTTTTTTTTGTTATTTTGTTTGGCCGCATACAAATTATATATATATATATATATATATATACCTTTGACAGAAAAAAATTTAGTTTCGTGTAATAATAATATTAACTGCTAATTAATACTAGACTTACATTTATTATTATTTTATATTATTTATTATTATTTACTTGTAATAATAATGACTGACCGGTTAACGCAGTGGCAAGACACTTTCCTACTGCGCCGCAGGTCGTGGGTTCGATTCCCACCCAAGACAAACATTTGTGTGCATGAACATGTCTGTTTGTCTTGTGTCTGGACGTAAAGACCACCGGAGGACGGGCAGCAGCGTTCTTTTCTTAGTATGGTGGAACAGACTGCGATCGCCAATCCGCCTGCCAAGCGTAGCGATTATGGCACATTCCCCCCAGTGATGCGATCAATGGGGGAGGCCTATATCCAGCAGTGAACGAACACAGGCTGAGGTGGTGGTGGTGGTGTAATAATATATGTATACTTTCCAAAGTTCGATTAGCAGTTGCTTTACGATATTTAGCTATGAAAGCTTACATTATTTATTAAGTTAAGTTAAGCAAATAAGTAACAATATTGTAAGTGAATTTTGTGCTGCTCTCGTATCTATATTGAAAGACATGATCAAGTTACCTGAGAGTGAAAACGAATGGCAACAAAAGGAATCTGATTTTGGAGATACATTTCCTCATTGCTTGGGAACAATCGATCGATCGATGAAACATGTTATCAGGTTGTCAACGGTTCAGTGAGTGTAAATATTTTAATTATAAGCATTCGTTTAGTATTGTTTTGCCGGCCTTGTTGGATCGCAATTTTTATTTTATGTTTTGCGATGTAGGCAACAAGGGAAAAACTGAAATTAGAAAAGTTCAGACCGATTCCTTTCATTTACAACCTCCTGAACAACTTTGTGATGGCGATGTAAATGTGCCTAAATTTGAATAAATAAATTAATACTCTGTATTTATGTCTTTCGTTTATTTATTTCTTGAAGTAATTAACGTGGCGTTTACATAATTTTTCAATATTTAATTACCTTTATTTAAACAGAACCTGTTATTATTATCTGTGAGGCAGGTGCTGGTGGTAATTCTAGGAATATTTCTTGGGAAGATTGAACTGAGAGGTGATGGACTGTTTATTTCGTGGTGAGGAGACAGAGATGTGGAAGGCCCTGGAGGTGACTGGTATGTGGATGGATTATTTGGTCATGGACTGTGTATTTCGTGGTGAGGAGACAGGGATGTGGAAGGACCTGGAGGTGACTGGTATGTGGATGGATTTGATGATGGACTGAATACTTTATGGTGTGGAGACAGGGATGAGGAAGGGCCTGGAGGTGATTGGTATGTGGATGGATTTGGTGATGGACTGAATACTTTATGGTGTGGAGACAGGGATATGGAAGGGCCCGGAGATAATTGGTATGTGGATGGATTTGGTGATGGACTAAATATTTGGTGGTGTGAAGACTGAGATGAAGAAAATTGAGGTATTGCAGACTCTTGTTCAAGTCGATCCGCGATACATGTACGAAATACTAAATTGTGAATATCATTCATTAACATATCACGTGTATTTGGATTTCTAATTTTTTTTAGTTTACTTGAGATCAGTCTTCCGAAAATCTCATATTCATCATCTTTCTTCTCTTTCATGTATTCAAAAGCTTCGTCCATTTGATGTCGTGCTGGTCTGATTTCTTGAGGCAAATCGTCTCGCAGTTGTCTCTTTCTACCACAATCTTGAGATGTTTTATTTTCTATAGGACGAGTTCTATTTTCTCCCTGTATATTTTGTGAAGATTTTTCTATTTCTGGAGACAAATGAGGACCTTTCTCATTTCCATCATTTTTTCCTTCACTTCTTTCTTGTGCCTCACTGTATTCGTTTATCTGAAAGAAAATTAAAAGAATATATATTTAAATAAGTTTGGCAGACGGACAGACATAGACACACAGACAGACAGACCGAAGGACGGACGGACAGACACATTGACATACAGACGTAGAGACACACAGACAGTAGAGTGACAGCAATAAGGTTCGTTTCTACTATGGACTACCTTAAATAATATATTGAACATCGATGGAACCGTAAAAACGGTATAAAAACTCACTTGTTACTGATTACATTGACACAGTGACTGACTGTTTATTTATACTTACCTCTGTACTTAATGTTCGTTTACTTTCATATACCTCTCTTAGAAAACTGTCCATCGTTTCGTATGCAAACCAATTAGTTGTGTACACGTCATCTTTGCCAGCCCCGGACTTCAAAGACTTTTTAAATTTGTTTAAATGGGTTCTATAATAACCCATTAAACTTTCCTTCTTTTTTTTAATTTCTTCAATAGTTGCCTTGAAAGGCAATAATTCCATTATCCGTCGCCAGGCTTCATTTTGCGATGCACGATTCTTGAAACTTTTATGTCTCGGATCCCACAGACATGGTTCTGTTTGGAGAATCTCGAGGAACGCAATTACTTTCTCGTTACTCCACTCCATGGCCATAATACGTATTTAAATAAAACAAACACGCGCGAAGCCGGCGCGCTCACGGCGCACACTAATGCCTGGGGCCACAGCAACAGGAAACGTCAATGCCTATCATCGCGATAAATATTGCGTTAATTGTTAATGCGATAAAGTGAGTGGCTACACTTAAACGGTCAACGTCCTTGATTATATTAATAAATAAATAATTAGTAAAAACGTTTATTTAGATACCAACAAAGAACAGGTAATGTAGAAATTCAAGCAAGATGAAGGATGACGGTGCTATCCTATATTTGATGAGTGTACATTTTATTATAAAAATATATTTTATTACGTATTTAACGACGACAAACACATGCGATCCCGTCGCGCTCCCGCTGCACACTGACATACGTGGTGTAGCCGCTTCAATGCATTAATTCTCGCGTTAATCTATTTTATGTATCGCTACTTGACTTATCGTCTCGTCAAACAGCAATGTGAATGCCGTCGGCAAATTATCGCGTTAAGTCGTGGCTACACCTACGTTAAACGTCCATCATCGTGATAGTTACCGGCATTTCCTGTTAGTGTGCCCCCCCGCGTTAGTAATAAAAGAGCAAATAAATGTTTTAGTATTTAATTTTATTTTTTTAAAGAAAAGCGGTTAGCGACTATATTTCAGCCCACCCGATAAAACAACAGGACTCGAGCGTTACTTTATACTTCATAACATTGTAATAGATTTTCCAGACGCGTTGGTATGTCTTTTTCTTTACAAAAGAAAATGAAACCCTGGTGTGTTCTCTGATAGACTGTTCCTTCAGAACAATACTATCGGTTGGCCGACAACTTTTACTTAAACAGACAATAACAGAAATATTTGACAAAAGTGAATCGATGGCAGGCGCCAATCTACAATTCGTGTCCCTACTTTATTACCCATATCTCTTATCATAAGCCTTCTATTTCTACTACACTATTACGTTCTAGAACATTCAAATACGAATTTTCTTTAAATTTAACGTACATCGCTACTTAAGTATACAATCCATTGCTGTCACGTACAAAAGAAGCAATGTAATATACGCGTAAAAATATGATAGAACTTGCATAGTAGGGTGACAATGGTTGAAACCAGGATTTGGAAGCAGTTTTTTTTTAGTGGGCACAGTGAACCCTTGATGTTATGAAGACGTAAAAGTGTAGCAGATCTCATCGCAAACATCAAGCCCACTTGCCGAGACAGTAAACATTTTATGGTCTCAACCGACGTCAAATTATTCATGAGATTGTTATAAGCTTCCATTGAATGCAAATGTTACTGATATGAAACTAGCTGGTGCAAGCAATTTCGTCTGCCTAGAACAACGTCTGCTTTGAGTATCAAATTATTGTATGGTGTTGCCCATCTTTACAATAATACCAATTTTCAGTGAAATCAGTCACCGAGTTAAACAAAGAAAAAAAAGTTGATCGTACTTTTCAAAATGCAATTTTTTACTATGATAACATAAAGCATAGCTTTAATATGATTTTAGCATTGGGAATCGATAAGTTACATGGAAATATAGGTACATACAGGCAAATAATTTGAAACGTTTGCCCATTCAGGTTTTATTATGGGACATATAGTGGTAACATGTTATCTTCCAAGGTCCCACATCACGCTGTACAAAGTTCTTCTTAACATGCCGCTCTGACTGCCGAAGGTTGGCAGTCATTTCTTCATATTTCGTCCTGTCTCTCTTTCACTCAGTGATGTTCTGCGGTGATTTTTTCTACGCTCAACACTCGCGACTTCTATCAAGATGAGTACAAAATTAACGGAATTAATTAAAATTTAAATGTAAACGCAACAAACAGAATAACGTACTTTTTGTACTGCCTGCCGCTTATCACCAAGATATTTGGTGTACTGTTAAAAAAATAAACAAAAACTTTTTGACTATTACAGTCTAATAAGTCTCTCTAAAGCAGATATGAAACGATCCTCGGCTTAATATAAGGCATGTCCGTTCTTCAAGAGGGAGGTTTCCCCACAGCTAATTGAATAGGGCCATTTTGTAGGCGGTGGAAGTTTTATTAATATTCGCGAAGTTCTAGTTAGCGTTTTTATGGCGGTTTTTAAAAGCCGTCGTCTTTACAATTCTCAAACTTACGCAATAAATTCACACATTTATAAAGCGTGTGCACACAACGCACGATACTATCGCCAGCTTATATTTAATATTATAATTACTCATATTATGTCTGAATATGAGTAATCAGGCTAGTCTTACACCATTTAATTCTCAATATCGTATAGCATGGAAGTGTGAAGGAGATAGGATTTATTTATCTATATTAGTCTCTAGGAATGCTGAAACACATTTAGAAGAAATGCCCCCGACACATAAAAAAAGTACAAAGTAAATACAGGTGGAATAAACAATAGGAAACCACATATATCTTAGCCGAAAATACGATGATTTAATTTAATATTTATTTGTAATGTTTATATTTATTAATTTAATTTAAAGCGACAGGTGAGTGCCTACGCCTAACTTTACGCTGTTCCAAATCAAGACCAACACGTTGTACACTAAAATCATTTACGTAGAAGGCGGACATTACGCTATTTCATATTTTCGTCGGAAATATTCCAATTTTTTATAATATGATAATGTGAGAAAAAGAAGCTCTCCGCAAATATTTTAGAGTTTACTAATCTTAAAAAGGGAGGGAGGAGAGCCTTTGTTTACAATGTTTAGGTCTCATATATAAAACAGCGTACCTATATGTGTTTAAGTGTGACCATGCGTTTCAACGTCTACAGAGGGCTGTCAGGGGTGCAAGGAGGGTTGCAAAGCTCTCCCGGCAATAAAGTCGTGATGCGATCTCGCAGATTTCTCCCGGCGCCCAGGCATCAGCTTTTTATCGTAAATTGGCATCGTTTTTACGTTTTACGAGCAAGTCGACTCACTCAGATTGATGTATTCGAATTTGCGTCGCCATCACGCTTTCTTAGCACTCCCTTCTTATTACAAACACTTTCAGCGATTTTTAAACCATAACGAATAAGTCAATCAATGTGTTTGACCTATGTGAATAGATTTGTCCGGGAATCTTTGTTACTCGATAATAATAATTAATAAAAAATAAACCCTGTATTTCTTCTGAATAATATAGCTTACTATCATGAAAGAATTATTACATTTTCAGTAGTATCAGAAATTACTATATAAACAAATATTTTCTCCTTTTATAAGTTTAGTTTAAGTGTAACCATTTCTTACTTTATTTATTTATATTTCGGTTGTATGTTTACTTTATTATTATATAATATGTATTTTAGTTTAAATAATAAGATAAGAGTATAAATAAATGCTTCTTTCATTTTAATCTTATTATTTATTATATTGCCGTTTATGAACTAGATTTTTTTGTCAAACAGGTGAGCGTAGGCAAATAAAAGCGGTTCAGTTAATTTTTTATTGTTAGGAATATTGTCAAACGCTAGCGTATTCATATCACCGTGGGATTATGAACTCAAATGTAACAGTAGTGATATTATAAACTGTCGTAAAATTTTGAACTGAATTAATATAATTTACGGTTAAACATATATTTTCCCTACAGCTTTAAATCTAGCAAGTGTGTTCCGTTCGCAATCTTAGCATATTATTTATTGACTAGTTGTTAATTTAATAATCACCAAGCCCGCCTAACTACACCCCTATGACATTCTGGGGAAGGTTACGAAACGAATGACAGCCGTTTAGTCTACTGTAGGTCACAATGGAGCGGGCACATATACCTACATGCACAAATACAAAAAATACATATCCGCAAAAACATTCCCTTCGTATTAGTCGAGCAAAAAAGGCGTAATAGGTGTAGTTGCTCTGTGCTATAACATTTACGTAAACATAGTTTCTAATCTACCTGTTACAACAAGCTACGAGTATTGTCATTAATAACCGTCAATGTCTCGCGAAGTGTTGGTGTTCCGGAGTTGTGATGTGAAATATGATAGTACAGCAAGGGGTTTCCCTGTGGGCCGCTCTCGACAGCTGTAATGAGCATTCAGTGACTCAGCTTTGCCGAGTCAGCATAGTTTACTCGAATGTCTACCTGAAAAGCCAATACAATACTCTCTCTAGTCTAGTACAATGGTCTTATGACTGGCTGTCATCGTTTGCCTTATGGAGGCATCTACAGCTATACTATGATTTTGGTAACAGAATGGAGATTAAGCTAAACGTCTTCAAGAGAAACAAAGTTCGAAGATTCGTGGGAACCTCGACTTGGGTCGTTTCTACGAATTCTTAACACTGCTCAATAGTATAATATTTGATTTCACAAAGAATAGAAGAGTGTAAAGAAAGAGTTTAGTATAAAACAAGACTTTGATACTTTATCTATTATAGTTGGATACGACGATATCTGATCGTTTATCGTTTACTAATACATATCTATATAACACTATCACACCTCCATAAACCAGAGGGGTAGGCAGAGATTATGAATGGGTAACCATGCAGATATGCGTGATAAATGGATATTTGGTGCGATCCAGGCTCACCTCTTTCGTTTCTTCTACGTCCATATATCTATGCGTTTGCAAGTGATTTATTAATAAGGAAGTCAGTACTATAATACGATACATATTACATTATTAGAACGTCTCCAACTTAAATAACTTTCGAAATAGACATAGTTACACTTTGTAAGATACAATAACATGCGGGTCACATAGCTACCACATGTTCTAGTTAAATCATTTGCAGTTTCTGTAACGGCTTTTTGCGGATGACTGGAAAAAAAATAGGAAACGTAAAAAGTACGCCAACCCGAGACTCCGAACGAGGCGAGCGCGCACACAGCCGCAACGAACACATGTCTCCTTTGACAGAAAACAGCTGTTGCAGTTACCAGGAACTATTACCGGTACGCAACTACAATACACCAACCAAAAGTCCATTAGCAATAATTTACTCTATGGTTTATAAAATAAGGTTATTTTCGTATTGAGATTTCGTCTCTCCGCTTTTCCGTGAATCTTACGATCAGCTGATCTTGTAATTTACGAGTGGCGGCAAACAGGATGGGCGGCGGTCGAAAGACGCGACCGGGTTTCGAACCGGGGCCCATTAAATGCCTACAATGCACTACCTGCCGTGTTTGTAAGCGCGTGTGGCATATGCGTCGTTTCCCTTTCTTATGATCTCTATTTTTAACTTTAATTTTTATAAATTATTATTCATTGTTGAAACTAGTTTGGAATTACGGCGTGCAACTGTAGGGACACAATGACTACAAAGGATGCCAATACGGTACCATGTTTGCGACGAACCTAGTCTCGACTAAAAGTCCAAATGTACTGTAAAATTGATTTTGTTAAAGAAGAGATCAGAAAGTCATGCCATATCCATAATGTAGGTACTGTTAGCTCAACGTATGAGCTAATAACATACCATATCCAAAGCGTTTGAAATGTCAAGTCCGCGACTTGACATTCTCAGACTTTTGACTTGTCAGTCTCAAAGCACGAAAATAATAACCTTTCCGCCTATTCACTACTATTGAAAGCGTCGATCAATTATTGTTTGTTTAATAAAAGTATGGTAATATTCAATAAAGATACGCATGTTTTTTTTTAATAAATAACAAATCTACTTATTGTTTGTGTAAAACTGATGAAGGATAATTACACTTTTAATTTTTTTATATCAGAAGATGGCAAACAAGCAAGGAGATCATCTAAGTGACCGCTACCCATAGGTATTTCATCTAGAAAAAAATTGTGTTGAACTATCAACACAATTTTTTTCTAGATGATATACTAATCTATAAATAATAGAGATACTAATCTCAAATGGAATAATTTTCTGTAATCGTAAAATTTGTGGTGAATGTGCGCAAAGATCTGCTTACAGAATCGAACTGCACATAGAATTTTACCATTACAGGAAATTCGCTGCGTTTGATGCTGCAAGAAGCGGCTGTATTTGAAGTGGTTATCTGGTCAGAAAATCTTATGAAGCTTGGTCGTACCATGGACGATGAATATGTCACCTGTTGATGTTAGATGTTATTGAAGCGCCGGTAGCCTAATGGGTTCATTTAATTTAGGGTACGGATTACAGATCATAAGGCCGTAGGTTCGATTCCCGACCGCCATTCGACTATTGTCAGCGTTTCAGTTTAGTTGAAATGATGAAAAATGTGTTCTGATGATGAGTAGTATTTTTTTACCCGACTGATCCAAAAGATGGGCGATGTTTTTCACACGTATTTCATTATGACACCTGTAGCCTAAACGGCTGTACCGATTTCGAAGAATATGGTGTCCTTAGATTAGTTTTCTTCTCCAGTGTCAAAGGATATGTAATAAAATATGATCGTCCATCAGTCGGTTATTTTCGTTTTTTAAATTAACCATTATTTTTTTTGGTGGAGGTAGGGAAATGAGCAAGCGACTTGCCTGGTAACAACCACAGCTATTCATTACCATTCGAAACAGACAGATATGTAACAGATGCGTTTTCAGTTGTAATGCGGGATATGAGTGGAGTAAACAATTAAAAGAAAGGAGGATGGGATTTGACCTGTAGTATCTACCTAATTAGGTTGCTCTGAGGGCTTGTGGTACTTCCTCTGTCGTATCAGCGCGGTTATGCAACAACTTCAACTATTGACATAAGAAAAAACATGCTAAGACAGAGATGGAGATCGAAAAGAACATAAGTACATTTATTTTGTAATGAAAACAACAGAATACATTACAAAATGTGTTTATTTCTATCTTAAAGGAATATAATTACTTAGAAACGAATACAATCTAAAATATTAAGTTCAGTCGGTGCGTTCCAGGGCGCGATGACCAGTGTCGTTGGTGGGCATTAGTGGAAATTAATGGCCATAAGTGGACACTAATGCACATTAGTTGAAACTAGCTAGAGTGGGCAGTGTTGTTCGCACAATGCTCATGCCTTACAGTCTCTGCCTACCCTTCATCCACTACACAATAATTAGTGTATATATCTGTATATTTGGATTACAAACCCTTGATACATTAGAGTTAGTTTCTACGTATGTATATCTAACCAACGTGTAATAATTTGGCGCGACGGCGGCGTCTGTAACCTTCATACGATCTGAGTTTCTAAACACTATTATATTATACTGCATTATTAATAATAGTAGCATTTTATATTTAATTATGTACAAATACCCTCTGATTACAACCATACAATCATTCCGATGTCCATATGTACAATTGTGACAATGTCAGCTTTGCAGGACAGCAATACTTTCTATTACTATTTAATCTTTTAACATTTCTTAACAAAAACAAAACCGACTTCAAATTTGTATGATTCTTCCTTATTTTGGAGATAAGAATTAGAAAAAAAAAATCTTCATTATCGGTTGCCATGGAAATGTTGACAATAACGACTTATTTATCATAATACATGTTAATATTATCGAACGCGTGCGAATCCGCGAGCAATGCCTAGTTTTATTTGTAATCATTTATCAATCTTTAATCTAAACACGTCTTAAGTATAGCAATATGTCAATTTTCGGTATATCTTCGGAGGCCAAGGTCCAATGACATTTAAAATTAAATGGGACCAATTTCTAATGTCCCCTTTCCGACATCATCTCCCTGCCCTTTTCCCACTTGCGTAGGGTCGGCACAGTATGTACTACTTATCCATATATCCTGGACTCTAGTCCATACTGTGACTGGTTTTGGCTATAGTTTTACCGCCGGCCTCCTTCGTTTTCCTGCCTGACGCCAACCCTTCTTGGGAATATGTATACTTATATAAGGTATTTAATATGACATTATAAAATAGCACGAAACGCACTGAATTTGAATTTAATTGATTGGATTGATTCTGCCAGATGTTGGGGGTTCTGCTGCAGCCTGCGCTCGAAGTTCAAGTGCTAATGTTACATGCTAATGTCCCCTTTCCGACAAAAGAAAAAAAATGTTCTCAACTGACGAAGTTTTGCGGTAACAAACATAAAAAATACAACCAAATTGAGAAATTCCTTTTTTGAAGTCGGTTCTAAAACGCTTACGCCTCCAGTTCATAAAAATGTTATTATTAAAAGTTGAAATGCTTATTACAGAAACTTATGTGACTCGTTTAAGATAATGTATGTACAAACAAATTATAGGAGCAATGATTTTTTTAATGAAGGTTCTTTAATACTGTTTAAATCTTATCTTATAAATAACAATAAATGCCAATCTGTTTCTACTTACTTTTTTAAAACATCCAAAAGACTATGATGCAATTTTGGATCAAGCAAGTAAGTCAATCTTCATATTTTTTTGTCCCAAAAAAAGATCTTAAATAGAAGTTAAATAACTATTTTTTTCTTAAATTAAGCATCACATGCTGGTACAGCTATTTGTCTTATATATATACGTTTTAAAGATGAATGAGATTTGAATTGACGAGAAATTGTCCACATTGGAACAACACCAACACTTTGTCCTAGGTGAGCGAAATGTAGCATACGACTTGCGTCCTTAACGCGCAATTGATTATAATGGCAACGTAGGCGGCTAGAAACATAAAACGTGTACTTGATTTTGTTCGCTCACCTAGGGCAACAGTCGATATAGAGCGTACTATAATAAGATTGGTGGGGTTATCGCGTCAAGTCATAGTGCCGGATGCTGCGGTGGTGGCGGTGGTGGCGGTGGTGGCGGTGGCGGCGGCGTACTGCGCGTAGCTGGCGTACAGAGGATACAGCCAGCGGTAGAGCGTGGCTCAGGAGGGCCGGCGCTCGCCGCCCTCGCCCTCCGCCCCGCCCTCCGCATCGCCCTCCGAGCTGCTGCTGGAGCTACCGGCCCCGCGCGCCCACAGACTGGCGTAGCTCTGCTGTTCCGCGACCAGCGCCTCCTCCGCCGCGATCACCGCCTCGAACAGCGTCCGCTTGATCTTGATCTGCGTCGGATACGGAAACCGCTTCGTCGACTGGCACATGCTGTTGAAGAAGATGTCGAGGGGGTCGGGCGCGGCGGGCGGGGGACGGCCGCGCTCGTGGAGGTGAGCCTCGGTAAACTGGCGCTTGCTCTGCGCCTTGCACAAGTAGTCCAGTTTTCGGTCGATGACGGCCAGTCTTACTGAGCCCTTCCTTTTGGCGGAGGATTCCGCCTCCGACTCGGATTCGTCAGAGGAGTGTGGCTCGGCGCCGTTTTGCGCGGACTCGGGCTGCGCCGCAGCGTAGGGCTCCGGCGGTTTCTTGCGCACACTCATGTGCGGCTGCAGGAACTGCATCGGCCCCATATACTTCCACGGGTAGTTCTTTTTGGCAGTGTTGTTCGGCTCTTTGGCCAGCATTTCCCGTTTTAAAGCGTCTCGATAGCTGTCGCGTAACTTCTTCCATTTCATCTTCACTTCTTTCACTGAAAACAAGAAAGTTTATCTCTATACTTAAAATTCCGCAATAATTAATCGTAATATTCACCGCATTTACACTATACAACAAACAATTCGCTAGTTATTGGCTAAATACTTTTTCTACACTAAGGCACATATGAAAATAAAATTCAGTAAATTTATAAATTGTTAATTTTAGGCAATTTATTTTAATTTTTAACGTGCCGCGATGACTAAAATTATTAAACAATGGGATGTGACAGCTTATACATACATACCAGTTATCACTCTCATCTAGGGCTGCCAAATATAGTATTATATGTAATGATATATAATATCCATACATGTTTACTTAATTGTTTTATTACTTTTTATTTTTAAAAGGCCGCAAATATTTTTTTATGATTTATACACCAATGTAACGACAGTATAATGAAAAACTAAACGCTTATGAAGTCCTCTTTGTCAAATATGCTTTTAAATTGTTACAATTTTAATAAAAATAACCCAAACTCGTTGCTTTTATGTAAGTGGCATGCTATGTATTATGTGCATAATTGATTTACTAATAAGTGGAGTGACATTACCGCTACTCCACGAATTTCGTGTATTTTTTGTGATTATGGTATCTGTGACTGTGAACCGAGCTTCATGTTTTCCATTGTCAAATAGCGCCATCTTACTGAAGTTAACGGTACCAGTAGGTCTATCATTCATTAATACAAGCACAAAAGATGGCGCTTTTAAATTGGATTATTTGTAGTGAAATTTGGCGAAGTACATATCTTTCAAGTAAAATGTTAGTATGCAAATTTTTAAAAATAAAAGCCGTATCTAAACTAAAATTTAATCCTAATCTAGACCCATTTCTGAGATAAACTAAAGAATCGAAATAAGTTTACAAAAGTACAAGATTTGCTCGATTTATAACTTTATAAGATATAGTGTAGTTGTATAATACTTTTACGCCCATTAATTTTTTTATTGACAAATCTTTAGTCTCTGCAATCCGGTTACTGCATCCTTAATGCGACGCGCTTAGGCTCGTTTTCACGTCTCGCGGTTGAAGCCAGACTCAGTCGCATAATTTTGTACTTAAAACAACGTGAAATATAGTATTAGCCTTGGCTAAAAACCCCAATAGTGTCAGACAATAAGACAGAAATAAATGGTATAATAAACATAAAAAAATAGTACGTAGGTACGTAAGGCACAAATTGTCGAAATCTGTTGCGTAGTTTGTTTGCAATTTATTTTTAATTTTTGTAAACTTTTGTCATAAATATTATTTTTTATGCCTCATTGACACCAATTCTTCCATTTTCACGTCTGAATATCTGTCACGATTTAACCTTAGAACGGCTTGACCGATCTTAATGAAAATAATATACAGCAAAAACACGCGATCACGCAAAAGACAGACTACATAAAATATGTCTGCTGTAGATCCACTTATAGCTAAAAACGCCTTCAGCGATCTTTATAGAAATTGGTATAACAGGATAAGCCATATAAAACATCCGTAAGTCTAACGATAACCAAAAAAAGATAATTTAAAAACACTATTTTTTTTATTTTCCTGATAGCGATCTTTCGAATGTATGGGAAGCCACTAGCAACATCTAATTCTTCTGTATAAAATTCTGACAAAACAAAATCATCCGTATGGGATTCGAACCTTAACCGGCAGATGGCAAGACGAAAGCGTAGTTACGAATCTAGTGCCGCATCGGACTAATCATAAGCCGAAAGACGTCGACAATTGGACATAGGCCTGGCTGATAGATGGACACAATGACCGATCCATTACTGCTTTATCATCGTCCTCTCAGCACGGTGCGGTGCTTTGATCGCCAACCCTAGTACAGTTTATATTGAGTAGTATAATAAAATAATGCAGTAGAAATGTACGTGTTACGACAAACAAATTGCCTGATTGAATAGAAAAGTAACAATGAGCATTGTAGCTATAACATTGCATAGGCGATATTATTCGAAGCGTCGGCGCGGCGCGTCGGTTGCAGAACAGCGCGGATAGGCGGGGTAGTGCGGGGTAGTGCGGGGGGAGGCCGGGCGCGGTCGGCGCGCTCGCGGCGCCCGGACG
>DWLR01001229.1:0-19248 GCA_018246295.1 Papilio alexanor hazarajatica
CCGACGATCTGGTCAAGGTTGCGGGAGTGCACTGGATGCGGATGGCGGAGGACCGATCTTTGTGGCGATCAATGGGGAAGGCCTACGTTCAGCAGTGGACGACCATAGGCTGAGATGATTGATGATGATGATTATCTAGATGATTAAGTATGTTAGTAAAGATTGTGTTTAATCGAACTGTGTTAAACGCCAGGCAGGCGGACGGCCGTAAACCTACAGGTTTACGGCGAAATAGGTTTTGGCTATAGCCAATTTCTGTATGGACGACAGTAGAGTTCAGGACTTATAGAAGAGTAGTTTATACTGTGTTTACTCCACGTAGGTGGGAAAAGGGCTGGGAGATGATGGTGATGTGTTTGATCGAATATAAAAGACTGTTTAGTTTTTTCTGTTCCCAATGTTGAAGGCAGCTTGCTCTAATTTGATTTGACACAACCAGAACTTGACAATCCAATTAGGAGTTGGTTGCTCCTGAATGTTAAACCATGTTAAAAATGAAGATACGTTTATAGCCATGATGGCAATACTATGTTACAGACAGAACATGATAACATAAGCACACAAGTCGTATTTAAGCATCTTTAAGAATGTCCAAAAAATAGGAAACGAATGAAATTATATAACTCGTAAAATCAAAGTAGGATTTATTTATGCCTGTGCATGCTTTACACTGAATTGACCGCGTTGATTTTGACAGTGAATCAATTTGAAAGAAACCAACGGACAAGATTAAATTTACAGATATGAAATCGTTGAAGGAGTTATATAGTTTTATTCTACTTAAAAATAAGATTTAAAATCGAATGAACGATAACACAATGTTTATTCAACAAACGATTAACACAATTGTAGATACGAATGTAAGAAATATCGATCGTCCACAAGATAGTTCTAGCGAGGTTGTTGAATCGATATAGACATGGCGATTTGATTACTCGATTCAATCGAGCTCGTATAGGTACGGTCTCGGATGCCGCAAACCTTGTTCTGGTCCGTGGTAATGTCCGATACCTATCTTTGTCGGATAGGCTGTCGAATCAGACGATCATTCGTCTGTAATGCATTATGTATTCATGTTGGGCAATTGATAAAACATGTCCGGCTAAATAAGCGACCATGTACCCTATCTCTAACATATTCCTATGTTGATTTTTCTTCTCATTATTTTATATACTGACGTCGTTATGTCGCATATGTTAGCTTATTTATATATCTAAAAATGAGTCTTATGATGTCGTCAGCAGTAACAATGTCTATTGATGTTAATTGATTAATATGTTTCTGATAATAGACAGAAAAAAGGTATAGCAATAAAGTAAGTTCAGACAAGACTTTTTTAAAGTATTGTGGTGTAATACAGTTGTCAGAAATAGTGTTTTGGTAAACTTCGACAACGATAAACCTAATCTAGTTATGTTAATCAGTAGTCAAGTATTCAAATATTATATTATAAGAACATATTTTATGTAGCAACACGGAAATCATAAAACTAAAAAAGCAAACTTTTTAAACACTATCTTTGTGCATTAGTTTTAATATTCAGTTAATTAACTGTGCAGTGCCAATCAAAAATGGGCAACAAGAAATAAAATTGATTTCTTATATTTACACAAGTAGTTTATTGAAATAAAACTAAATTTATGGATTTTATCGCGATTAATTAATATTTTTATTTACAACGTTTCGAGTACTGTGCACAGCATCCATGGCCACGGTTGGGTGTAAACACTAAGGTGTTTAAGATCCCGACGTCAAAGTTGCTGGCGAAGTCCCTTCCTATCTTTGCATAATGAAGTCACTTGGCTTGGGATTTAATTTTTTTATACAGAGAATCCTAAGCAGGTGGTAGGGATTAAAAATATTAAATAAACACGATATATTCCTAACTGACTGACTGACCGGTTGGCGCAGTGGCAAGACACTTGCCTTCCGCGCCGCAGTGGCAAGACACTTGCCTTCCGCGCCGCAGGTCGTGGGTTCGATTCCCACCCAAGACAAATATTTGTGTGCATGAACATGTCTGTTTGAGTCTGGATATAAAAAAACCACAGGAGGACGGACAGTAGCGTCCTTTTCTTAGTACGGTGGAACACACTGCGATCGCCAATCCGCCTGCCAAGCATGGCGATTATGACACATTCCCTCCCAATGATGCAGTCAATGGTGGAGGCCTATGTCCAGCAGTGGACGATCATGGGCTGAGGTGGACATTCCTAACGTTACTTTAATTTCATAGAAATAAAAATATTCGATTAATATTAATACATATTTTGGGAATAAATAAATATAAAAACCAGTCATTACATATTTTACATTAAACATTTCTTTAATATATCGTTTCATCATCTCCCTGCCCTTTACCCACTTGCGTAGGGTCGGCACAGTATGTAATACTCTTCCATGTATCCTGGATTCTAATGTAGTGCATACTGCAACTGATTTTGGCTATAGTTTTATCGGCGGCCGCCTACCTGACGCCAACCTGTCTTGGGAATATATACTTATATACAGTATTTAATATGACATTATAAAATAGCACGAAATACACTAAATTGAATTGAATCGATTGGATTGATTCTGCCAGAAGTTTGGAGTTCTGCTGCAGCCTGCGCTCGAAGTGCTAATGTTACATATTGGTATGTTTCAACAGCACAGAAGATGTAAGCAGCCCAACATTAGACACGGATTCAATGAGTATTCCAATCTATGTGTAGTTGCAGATCTGCTGCTCATCAAACACACCACCAATTTTGTTTTCCGCACATAACTTATTTAGTATATCATTATCAGATAACAAAGATTTTTAAAATTTAAATAAATAAATTTAAAAATATTTAAGATATGTTGATGTCAAACGTCAAACGTCTATTGTTTTATCGTTAACCTTTATTCATTATTATTTTATTTTATTCCATCTAACAAAGAAAATTATACAATCAATCAGTGCTAAGAAGTCTATTCTGAAGACTTGGTGCCGTAAATGCTAATGTGATGCCGTCAAATATTGAAATCTCCGAAAGAGGAATCTTATTATCAATACATTCACACCGCGTTTGTGAATGTGAATGCTCGTTGCATAATATGATCACGGCTTGCCCAAATTGACCTCACACTGAAAGAGTTTAATAGACTGAACAATGTAGCCCAACATTTACATATGTCCAAATTTTGTTACATCAATCACGATAAAAATTAAACGATAAGTTTCATTGATGCTTTAATGAAGCAAGATTTTTTTTAACTTACAGCAAAATCAGCAATGGATTGTGTACGTCATGGTTTGAAAATTATAATAGTTGTATATAAAAATTTCTTGGTGTAAGTTTAGTAAAAGCGCCTTTGGTTGATTGTTTGGACATTTTGACAGCTGACCACGCTCGTTGCCACTGTCATCGTGAAAGGCATCAGCAATCTAAATGCAAGGCTAATTGAATACAAAAGCTTCGATAAACACGAAATGCAGTTTATGGTGTACGATTGTGTAATAGAAATAGGTCAAAGTTTGTATTAATGCACTCGTACTAATGCCAACGAATGTATTACATAATGCATTATTCCATGATATGTTTTCATTTATTTCAGCAAATATCATTACTTTGTATATAGCTAAATTTGTATAAAATAATTGTATACAGTCTGTTGCTTTGATAATTCCTAATTGTTGTTGTTAATACTAAAAAACTATTCATCTCAATATATTATTATTAATAGAATATACATTTTAAATATAATGTATCTAACCTAATAAATAATAAAATACAGTATTTGTTTTAATGACACTCTTATCATCTATTCTTTATTAAATTATTAATAACACTAAGCTGGGATCAACAACGGGCATAATGTCAACGTTTATCACTTAGAACAATCGTTTGTTTGTTACAATAAAAAGAACACAAACGATAATTCTAATGTACTTCCTAACTACATTTACGTGTATTTCCTTCTATTAATTAATTATTGAGTAGTAACAAGGAGCCCACGCTTACACTTACACGACTTATCAATACTGTAGAGACAATATGGCTGAAAGACAAGCCGAGTAGGCCGCGGTAATACGCCGGCTGTCTTAGACAAAGCGGTTGTAGACTCGCCAGCGGCAGAAGCGAGGCTCCTGTGTCTTGCTGTTAATGACGTCATTAAATATGAACCGCCCCGCGTGTGCAGCCTTTTTGCACATGCGATATAACGCAACCAAGTCACCACCTCTGGCTAGTCTTTATAGATATCCTTCGTTAAAGCAAAAGGATTGCGTTTCTTGCGAAAAGTACTAGCAAATATTAGCTCTTTAAGCCATATGATTGATAACGTTTTTGCTTTTGTTCAGTTTCTAATTGTTTTATCTATTTATCTATATATTCATTTATTTATAATTGTATAATTATCTTACTTTTTATATATCAGAATAACAGACCATATACATATGTATTTGATAGGTGACACGACAATCAGTCTAAATACAATGTTAACCAGAGTTGTAAAATGTAAAATTTTACAAAGTATCGGATTTAATTTCGTTTTTTAATGGCTTGTTTAATTACAAATTTAATATTATGACAAATTTTGCGCAATTCATAACACAATACGATTTAATATTAAAACTGTGTAAATAAAAAATACTATCTGAAAGAAAGAAACGATCTATTGGAATGATTCTAAACGATCTATTGAATGACTTATTTTCATCCCCCAGGTTTTGAGGTACGTGCTCAACATACATTTATCAATGTTGACCTAACCTAAGATGTATCATCAAGTTTTATTACATAGAGATAATGCTTTTACGGTTGGTAAAAATTCCAACGGATGTATGCGCAAAGCTGACCACCTGCAATTCACGAGTGGACCGAGTACGCTGCATTCCAAACCTTTTAACGCACTTAATGTGTCAGACGCGTCTTAAGCAAAATAAGTAAAACAAAACAACGACATTGCTATTGCCGCAATAAAAATGCTATAGATAAAATGTAGAATGGTATGCTGTGTTTTGATAGGCTTCGGAAATTACATTTAATGATTTCAACATTACAGTTGCCGTAGATTTTTTACTCTATAAATACACAGTTGTCTCTAAATAGATAGTTAATTATTTACTTATTTTATTATTATATTTATTCTATATATATAGAGTATTCTGAATTTTATTATCACACATGTTTGGACATGTTGAAAGGATGAATAAGAGAAGATTAACAAGAGAGATTTATCTTGAAAAAGTTAGTGGTAGCGTTGGTAGAACCTAGACGTATTAAAACCGACCAGATTGGTGACTTTCTAAAGAAGGGCGAGCTTGCATGCATAGATGTATAGAGGCGAGAGAAGTGTGCCAGGACCGCACTACATGGAAATCCATAATCTCTGCTTACCCGTCTGGGTTACGGGCGTTATGTTGTCGTTGTTTTACATGAAATTTAAATGTATTCGCTGGTGACAGCCTACGCAAGACATTTTTTTAAATTAATTAATTGAATCAAATTCATTATCCATAATAAAAATTTGCAATTGCACCTAATTGTTGGCACTGATGTTCGCATCCGCTAACGTAATTCGCCTTATCCGTGTATTCTCTTCTCATTTTTTTTTCAAGATAATTGTTGTTAATATTCGTAGCATAGCCTATCTATTGCACTTCATATTTCTATGAAGTACTAGTAATGGCATAAAAGAAGAATTTAAGAGAAATGTTGCAACTACTACTATTGTACTAGTAGAGATAGTAATTCTCTTGCTACTTTTATCAATGCATTTAGACTTAGCACATTCACGCGAGTGCCTTACTTTCACTTACTTTTAAAATCCTTTTTTATTTTATCTAAGATGATAGCTATGAAATAATTATTTTGTTTTATTATCTTTGTAATACAATAAATAAACTATAATATTAGGATGGGGTGGTAAATAAATAGTGCCCCCTTTCATAGCATTCGTACGAAAAAAACGATAACAAACTTGTATCAGTACAAAACAAAGTTTCGTTTTGGGGTTCGGTGTACTGCATCGAAATCTTATCGCTTCCTCTTTCCAACACTCAACATATTGTGAACAGATTACAGTAATGATTCATTTAGCTATTTCAACCGAGCTTCGTGAACAGTTCGGCCGATAAGCTAACAACGACCGTTTGTTTGAGTGACCGTATCAACTCATAAAGTTACGTGAATCAGCACCAGTACGATTTATTACTTATGAGATGTTTAGAAATGTTTGTCGGAAGAAAAAATCTCTTACAGATTATAATAAAATTGACTGTAGCTTGTTGCTTGTCGAAGAAAATACAGAATTCCATTTTGCAATGTTCTGCCAAACGCTTTTTCTGAATCCATATATTTATTCCAAAACGCTTTTTCTGAATCCATATATTTATTCCAAACTTTGAGTACCTCTGTCATATGACTTATAAATAAAACTAGGTTTGTTTCTTATATTACTAGCTTAATTTATTTGTACTTTGATTTCGCGTATATTAATTTTTATAATATATAACATGTATCAAAAAGTTTTTACTCTCAACATTACCATGGCAACCGATATTGTAAATCAAGCTTTTTTCTATTTCTTATCCATAAAACAGGTAAGAATTGATTTAACTCGAAGTCAATGATTATTTTTATTACATTTTTTTTAAATGACGATGTATTATAACCGTTTGTTTCCTAAATAAATAAAACAAAAAAAGAATTATACAAATTTCAAGTTGGTTTTGTTTTTGTAAAAAATGTTAAAAGATTATTCCTTTTATTCCTGATATTCCTATTAAGAAACACGACAGAAGTCAAGAGTCACATTATAAGAATTTAGAATTCTACGCCAATCTGGTTACTGGGTGTTTAAAGTGAGCAAAATGATTTTAAAATGTCATGATTAAGAATACTAAGGTTGACCACGTTGACTTTGACAGAGATGAACCGTTTGTAAAGTCATCGTGCAGAATCGCCGAGATATTTTATTGGTCATCGCTCGTACACAAGTTAGCCATGGTACAAATTGGCGTGATTGGCCTCGATCCAACTGTCAAACTGAATGTGCTTCAATGCTGACTAATTGATTTTATAATACGAGTTAATGTTACTTGTTTTTGTTAATATTTCACACCAGCTTTGTGCTTTAGAAATTTATTCGGGTTTCAATTATAACCCAACCGAGGAAAAGAATTATATTTCATCTTAAAGGCTTGAAAAAAAAAATGCTGTCTTCTCATGAATGAGGTATTGAGTGACCACGATTTTTAACCCTAAGTGTTTTGATTTTTCAACAACGGAATTATTAATTATGAATAGGGTTTATCCTTATTTGTAAGCCGTTGATTTAATAAGTTTTATGTCTGGTGTAACCTTTGACGTGCAACGATGAATCTGTAATCAAACAATATTCTTTATACGCTCGCGCCTTTCACTTGATTAATGATTAAATGACTTCAATAAGTTTTGATTGAAAATTGAATGGCTCGTCTCTACCCAAGCGTTAGCATAATGCGAGAACACTGGCCGCCCAATTATCCTGTTTGCGTATGAGTTACGGTTATTGCATCTTTCGGAAAATATCTGCTATGGTATTATTGCAAATATTGTGTGCAATTTTATGCAAAGTCGTCCGTCATCGTTGCGTTAGTCTTGTTAAGGCTTAACTTAAGCTAAGAGGCTTAGAATTTATAGTTAAACCTGATATGATTAAATTGAAAACTATAATATTACACCTGATATATAAAGGTAAATAGAAATATAGGCGTGTAAAACCAATACGTACAGATAGCAATCGCTATTCGCTTTTTAGCGATTTGTCATCCATCTAAATGTTACGGATGATAACTTCTATAGAAATCGCAGAATAATTAGATTTTTTACAATTACACTGTTTCGGTAGAACCACCTACTATCTAAACCGTTTTTAAACCGTAACTTTAAGATAATGACAGTGTTCAAAAACATTTAAACTGGCCACGTCAGTGAAAATTATGATTAATATCTGGAAAAGAGGAGCGGCTGGTTTAGGCACGACTGATTCTAGAGTCGCCGGGCCGGGTGCGGATGTCCGCGGCTATCTCGACCGTGATTTGTCTGCGGACCGGTCCGCTACCGCTACGAATTCATAATTTTTCAATGGCTCCGTATCGCTGACAACTGCGTTTATGGCCGCTACCGATAAGATCTCTTTGTATGCCATTAGCAGCTCTGATTGACGTCGTTTAGTTTGTTGTGTGTAATTTTGTTTGATATTTAGAGCATTTAATGTGAGTGTTTTTTGTGGGACGTGTCAAGACCAACTTGAAATGAATAGTTGATTGATTTATGCTTACCGTTTCTGTCAGTGTAATTCTGCAGATTTATTTTTATTTGGTTCTACTCATAGTTTATCTAATGATCTTTGTGTTAAACTTTATATCGTTGAAGTAATAGATTTCGACAACTTTACGATGCTCTTACTGTGACAAGATTCCTCTTTATGAAATTATTATATGAATAACCATAAAATATTTTATTTATTAACAGCATAATTCGCAATTAATGAATTCAGAGTCCATTAAAGATAGCCATAAAGGGAACATTTTCACAATGACGCTTTGTATCACATCAAATATTCAACGTTAGTGTAAATTATTCATAGAAATTCTTGGTACTTTGTGTCTCTTAAACAACTGCGAAGCTTTGTTGTAAATTTCTTAGTTTAAATTTTCTTATTCAATCCTCTAGTTTTACATATTGTCGATTGTAGTCTTCTTATGCTAAGATGAAATTTACTTTTGTTTTATAGTGTGAATTTCACGTTAGGAATTAACATTAAATATATATCATTGTGTTAAACAGGGATACAGCCTACTTTTATAGATCATAATGTATATCTACTTGTACAGATCATAAATACTATTGGAATGTTTTCAAATACATGATTTTATTATGGTAATAAAATCTATGCAGATTCAATGTTGCATACAGTATTAACGTTAATAATCAATAGTTGCAGAAAATTGTTAGAGAAATATGAATTAACCTCATCTAACTGTTTAGGCAATCCTAACCACCAAGAAAAAATAAAGTACCCAATGGTAGTACTTTATTTTTTCTTGGTGACGTCATTAATTTTGAATTAGTTAATGTCAAATTGCCATTGCTCATCGAGTGAATCGGAATTATGTATAATGTTTTAGATTGATATGTCTTGACAAGACTTATCAATCTAAAACAATTCGTCTTCTATGACAAAACAGTTGCACTTAAGCGTTTTATTACGCCTCAAATCGATTATCCAGACGACACTTAAGTGTGGCGTAACTTTGAGTGAACGTTTGGGAAACAATGGTCAGGTCTTATAGTGACTTGCCGCGGTTCGGTGCAAGTGGGAGCGTGCTGCTTCCATAGCTAGAGTACGACTCAATGTACTTGATACTTGCTATAACTGTAGAGAGCTTACGGTTAGGAAGTTTACGCTAAGCTTCGTTAAACATTTTTAACAAAAACATTTGAGACTTTTAGTCATTTACAATCTTTCTCATGTTTAAGGGATGGCAGATATACTTAACAATTTACATAGATAACTTTTTCGGGAACTTTTACCTTGTGTAGGTTTGATAATTTTTATTTGAACAAAAACTGATAAAAATTCATGTGGGTACTAGTCATCCAGAATTAGCAGCAGGAAACTAATTCACAACTGTCATCCCGTCCGTTTGTAAAATCATTAGATTATGTCGCTTTAAGAAAAAAATACAAACAGGTACTGAATATTAAAATCCGATAAAAATACCAGTCAGAATTGTTAAAATTCATTATTGTTTTAATAGTTTTTGAAAACTTTATCGGGTATGTTTGGCGTCGCGTTGGATCTGTTTAAAATTGGCTAAACAACAAACGGGGCGGTTTGCGCTAACTGCAGGCACGTGATAACACGCCGTCGCTAATCCGTCAAGCGACCGAGCTCTCTAAATCCATCCCCAACGCAGATATCAAGACTCACGCTGTGATTCTTAGTTTGACGTTTTGATCAATAAACTAATAAAACCTCAATCCCAAAATGCCAACATTAACCGTGATAATGAAACGTTAACTATTAATATTTTAGTGTTAAATGTGCTAGAAATAAACAAGTTATGTGCAATGAAGCTAAGGCAAGCTAATTCGGCTTTTCTTCTGCTTTTTATTCTCCGGATTCGTTTCAGCTTGATTTCCCTTCCCCACTTCAAAACGTTGGATTAAATTGAATATTTTAATTTTTATCCAGCACCAAATATAATATTTTTTTAAACTAGTTCTTACCTGGATCTTTATCATTTAAGATTGAGGACAATGCCATATAGATACTAATTAATACAACAAAATACGTTACGTAGCAAGGATTTTGAGCATGAGAGCTTTTATTTTATACTTCTACCACGTCATGGCACTCTTAATTACGATGTAGTTTTGAAATATCTGACAATTTCGCTTTGACGGATGATAGTTAATTTTATTACCATCCATCATATTTACATGGCGCGAGAAAATCTTTGTTTCAGTAACAGTGATATAAATCGTGTCAAGCGAGTTATTTGCTTGACAATAACCTTATCATCTCACGCCTGTTTCGCTGCTGCACTGTTTGTAAATTGATAACTTAGAAGTAACTTATATAATAAAAAAGTAATAATACTGCTAATACATATTTTATCTATATGAGTACTAAAATTATAAAGATAAAATATTTGTTTGTTTCTCTCCGATAAACTTCGAAAGTACTGAATCGATTTTATTAATTTTTTCACCAATAAAAATCTCTTCCATCAGCGAGTAACAAGACTAAGGATATGTTTTTTTTGACTATCTATCTAACCAACCTAAACTGGTGCGGATTGGGGATTACGTGGCGATATAATCTCATCATCATCACTCTTCTTTAAATTACACTATTAACTATAAAACTAAAAAAATGAGTTAAATAAACTCTTCTAGAATTTATTTATCATTGTCGATCACGTTATTGGCCCCTCTCGGATAGCGAATTGCATAATCCCAGCCGCTCGTTGTGTGCCGTAATTCACGCACGAATGTTACCTCCCAGTGCGTAATCGTATTTGATAGCTGATCACTAGTCCGTGTGCTTTTAACTTTGCGTTCTATAATAGTTGTACACATCAAATATTTCAAATAAACTAACTTGACCGGTAGTCCGTTTCCAACGTCTACAAATTAGAATAATCATATATATATATATATATATATATATATAGTGAAAAGTGAATATATAAAAAACAAAAGTATTATACGGAATTATTTAGGAAAAAATAAATACAATTTAGAGGGTTTAGGGAGGGGACATTTGTACCAGTAAAGGCTACTAACTATTATGGGAAAAGGTGTAAAAATTACTTAGTAGCAAAATTATATAACGATATATCATGGCTGAGAAGTAATTGTAGCTTACATACAACAGAATCTATTAATAATAAATTAAAACATTTTTATGTTGCATGTTTAATAATTTATTATTACAGTGTTTATCTAATTATTGTTTTGTGTTACATATATTTATGTGTTAGATGTAAGCAGGTTAATATAGTATATTGAGTGTTCGGTCGCCTACAAACTGCACTACATATTAAATCATTGAAAGCTTGTAAAATTACATTGGAATTAAATAAATCTAGTTGGAACTCAATTACAATTAAGTTTTTATAAAAATCTGTATCATTTATATATTTGGTGCCCAGTTTTCTGATCTGACATAGTTTTCTTCTTCTCTTCTGTTTTGATAAGGTCATCAGTTCTCCAAACTTTATGTCGAATTTCTACTTTTTTTCGGTAGCCATTCGGAGACTTCCTTGACTTCCTCATTGATTTATAAGTGAATCTCTTCGAATGACGTGGCCTATAAAACAGAGAATATATAATCAACAAGTCGAGCAAGTGAGAAGATATATTACTTGATAAGATATAGCTATGAAAAACAAGTCAGATGTTCTATTTGAAAATATTATTTTATTTTATTTTTAATATCTAAGGCAGTTATTATTTATAATTAATCATAAGTAATTCAAATCTCAAAAGACAAAATAATTTCTAACAAATGACAAACTCGGTGTTTATGTATGGAAAACAAATAATATAATTTACCATTCATCAGGTAGGTAGCAGGTAAAACTACAGTATTTTATAAAATGTCAAAACCAGAGCTAAGACGTAAAGAATAAGGAATAAATTAGGCCGAGACACATTTGGTATCTATTAACTTTTTTATATCATGTTATAACAATGTGCCATCGCCTGGCATTTACATTGTTTTGATGATAGGGACTCCAATTAACCATATGTTGGAGTAAGGATGTTTATAACATTATTTAAGGTAATTTGTATCGTGTTTTGACGAAAGGTTCGTGTATTTGAAAAAGTTTTTTGTTCCTCATTTTCTACTTTTTTGTTGTTACTGTAATACCTAAGTTATGACGGGTTTGAATTCGGTATGTTTGAATACTACTGTATACTAATCACAAACTAATTCCATCTTAATACCGTTTTTTTACGGCTATTAAAATATTGGCGCTAGTGTCGTTCGTATAGAATTGTAATCATTCATAATTATTTTCATATCGCAATTGGAAGAATATTAAAAAAAATGTATTGCTTAGGTAAACGTATGTATAATTTTCATTAATTATTGTACTTTAAATGGGTTAGTTTTAGCTACAAATCATCGTTCTGTAGAAAAACTAGCGTTCATGTTTTGTTTTTCTTTTTTAATTCATAAAGCGAAAAAAAAAAACGATTAAGATAGTACTAATGGCTATGTCTAGGAGACTTATTAAATATCATTCAGATTTTTTAAATCGTATAAATATTATTTTTGATTATTGTTATTGACTGCTACTTTAATAGATTACAGATAGATTATTTGCCACATGCTTCGCTTGAATATGTCGGGCCCTATCTAAGCCAAAGGTGTTTAAAAAATGTGGGAAAATGTGGTACCATAATATATGTGTACTGACATTCTACGTTATGTCCTCCTAGAAAATATATATATAATATATATGCACCATATACAGTCCACTTTCACCTTAGCCAATATGAAGATGAGAGAAATCATTATATTTAAATAAATTACTTCAAAGTCGATTAAATAACTAGTAATGGCTCGGTAGTCGAAATTCGGACATAATTTAATTACTGTCTCTTGATCAGTTATAATCAATGAATGTTTTAATTAATTAACTGTATTTGTAAGAAAATGTGATATTGGAACGATATAATTACATGTAAACTTATACCGTAAGGACTAATATTCAAATTCTTCTTAGTGAAATCATGCGTTAACGTAATAAAAAAATGAATACTCGGAAACGTGAAATAAATTGTACTACTTACATTATACTTAATTACTGATAATATTGTACTAAAACAAAGGAACGAACCGCTCAGGCCTATCTACGTTATGGGTAGTTATAAGAAAAAAAATGCATCACAGACTTCTTAATGTTAGTATTGAAATACAAGAATACATGTATATCAAAAAAGACAAGCAATTCGCGAAGATAAAATTGATCATTACATTTTTAATAGAATATTTTTGATATTTTTATAACGTTACAGCGGAAACGAATATCAAAAAAATTTAAGATCTAATATGAATTTTTGAATGCCTTAAAATTATTTTAAAGTTTATATTCAAACAGAAATGAATTTTATTGGTCAAAACTTATTGGTATTTTCCTTACCTATTTATATTTTATTGGTTTACAGCATCTCATATTGAGAATATCACCGTAGGCGCATTACGCTCACAGAGGGCAAATCGATCGAGCATTGAAATTGCCTTAATGTTAAAAATTTTAGCAAATCTATTTTATAACAAGATATGCTATTTGTAGCCGTTTCCCCAATCCAAGCTCTTTAATAACTACTTCTAATATCGATCTGTCAATAATGGCTATTGAGTTTATTAAAAACTAGCTGTTGACCGCGACTTCGTCCACGTGGAATTCAATATTGATGTATCTATATGTAAACATATATATCTGGGTGAAAAACGTTCTGCGGAAACCGTACATTTTTCCAGGATAAAAGCCTAAATGATGTTCCACAGTACCTATCTTTCTATCTATCTCTGTGCCAAATTTTGTCTAGAACAAGTCAGATAGTGTGGAGTTACATGGTGACAAACGTCCGTTATATTTTATAATTTATATTATAACGATATTTTTACCCTCCATATTTTTTTCGCAATAAATACTTTCCTGTATCCTTCCCAGTACCTTAATGAAAATATACTTACAAAGTTTAATGATGATCGGTTTGGTAGGTTTTACGAACACTAAAAGATATGGACTCGATATTTGACCTATTAGAGCTAAGTGACGGTTCAGCTGTAGCATTATTATACAATTGATTAAATAACTAAACAAATTTCACTTAAATCGCCACATACTTTTACTGAGACGGAATTTATTTACCCAATATGTGACAGTAAAAAGAACACATTTTGAAAATCCTGATAATCGGTGTGAATCTTAAATTTACCAAATCCCATTTTTTATTATTTTATGACATCTAGCTACTAAAAATTAAGAAAGTAAGTAAAAATTTAGAAAGTTAATTTTTTGACCCGCTTTGTAATAAACACGCAATCCCATTCAACCGAAACGTCCAGCCTAAGTAGAACCATGATCAGCCCATTTGACAATATAGATCGAAGGTCAAGTTTCATTGGCAATTTCTAAATGTCTATTTTTAACTTTGTATTATCTTTGAACCATCGTCATTTTATAGAATATCATATATAGTAAACTAAAGTATCATCCCAATCAACTAAATAGTAATTTTGTAGCATTTTTTCTGAAGAAATGTTTAACGTAACACTTTAAATTGATATAACTTTTTATTTATGCACCGATTTAGATGAAATAAAACTTAATCTAACGATTGAAGCTAATTGCTACACATTGGTGAAAACCGCATCCAAATCGGTTAAGCCGTTTCTGAGATAAGCGCGAAAATTGTAACAGACAAACTGACAAACCGGCAAACAAACAGACGAAAATTAAAAAAATCCTTGTTTTGGCTTCTATAGCATTGCTAAATACCCCTGTAATAGTTTTGCTAATTATTTTTCAAGTACAGACACCGATTAATTACGATTTTATTGTATGTATAGATTGTTGATTATTTTTACGTTTTTTTTTTAATTAATGTATTAATATATTTAATAAAAATTGTAATTGTAAACAACTGAATAAAATAATAATTTGAATCGAAGATTTTAATAATGATATCAATCATCTTTCATAAATGCGGACGCCTGGACACATAATGTCCAAGCCTCCGCATTTAACAAAATATAGTAGCGAAGTTTTATTAAATAAAATTAACATGATAATTATTCCTTAGAATGGGAGCGTAGTCTGTATTTCAGCCGCTCTCCTAATTTGATTATATTTTTAATAAAAACGTAATATGCTTTTTATAACGAGAAAATGGTAACTTGTTTTCGTAATTAAGAAATAATCTCATTTTATACCTTTCTTGTTAGCTCGAAGATTGTGAATTACTGAGGACAAGGAAAACTTTTCTGCTGAATTTTTCTTAAAAATATTCCGTATTATTTGATTATAACTACGATGTTCCCTTACACAAATTCAAATTGTTCAAATATTCTTCATTATTAACTATAGAAAGTTAACTCTTAAATGATCTTTCATATTACTTTCTGTTCTTGTTTATTTCATTGATGATAAAGCTAAATTTATTTATTTGTATATATATATACACTCAAACATTTTTGCACACACACACACACACATATTTAAATATTTTGTACAAAACCTAAGTACAAATCTTTTAAGCATTTGTTTTTAGACAATGTAAGTTGTGTGGAGTCGTAAGTTTTGGTTTTCTAGTGTACTGCGTTCATTGTCAGGTCGAAGTTAATTTATTTCTAAGGGCTTAAGCCTTCCTTAAGCAGATAGTTCGCCACTCAGCCGTCACTCGCGTGTTTTATTTAGTTGCGTTGGTTTGTCATTCTCGAAGCTTGTGCTGACGGTGGTAGGTTGAGGTAAGAACGTAAAATGTTCAAGTTGTTGGTAGTTTTGACGTTTGTTGTAATGTGTTACAGGTTAAAGGCTTAGGATTTAGGTAGCTTGTCACCATGTTTATGAAGCTATTTTCTTTTTAACTGTTGAGTAATGAACATTGAGTTGGAATTGCTCTTGTAACATTTTTGCAATAAATGCAAATTTGTTTCCTCAGCAATAGTTGGTTTTAGTCATTGGATTTATTTGCGTGTGCCAACTAGAGACAAAATATTTGTGAATTGAGGCTTAACATGACTCAATACACTTACTTTAATATCGTCAGCAAAACGAATGGAATCTTCGTCCAATCCCTGCTGATGGCTTTAATTATATACTTTAATTTGATTGCTGTCTTACTAAATTTTAGACGTATTGTTTTTTTAAGAACCTTACCTGTTCCGCATTGTTACAGAAGATAATGGGATTTATGTTTGTATGTGAATGTATTAAATGTATTTATTATTATTCATTATGTATATGTCGTTCTAATATAAAATACATTAGCTTTGCCCCACGGTTTCACTCGCTGCGCCGTTCGTCGTGAGCTTCTAAAGGTAGCATCACATAGCGTGATGTTAAATAGACATCTCACTGCGACTCCTGGGTCTGTCTGTGGTTTTGAATCCCCTGTGATTCAAAACCTTAATTAATTATTGCCAACAGCAAAAATAATTATTAGCGAGTTCAATGAAACAAACACTGCAACTTTATAATTTTAATACAGGTATAGATTGAGAATTTCTCTTTCAACCTACTTTAGTGCCTTTACTTAACCACCTCTCAATAGGACAAACTTCGGTAAATTTTATGTAATAAATACTAGTTATGTTCACTGTTGGTCAGTCGTACAATAAAATAAAATAAATAATCTATTCCTTTAATGACGGGCATGACGTATGGTTATATGGAGACTTGATGCGATATAAAATTATAGTAGGAATATCCTACATTGAATGTGAGTTTGATAAGAGCAAAACGAAATAATGTTGTAAGTGAAGATTGAGGCGGGCATTGCGTTTTCGTTGTTTATTGTTGAATAGTCATTATATGTAAATCGTGGAGTCGTGATGATGGACGGACAGATAGTGACGAGTCATGTTTCGCAAGCGCTCGGAATGATAATTGTTTCGAAGGCCCACAGTGGGCCGTGTGGGCGCTCGCTGCCGCACCTGTACTCCTCAAGCCGAGATTCCCCCCGCAGATAGATCCCCAGACTTAATATTTCATAAACGTGATCTTTAGAGCACGTTCCCATGAATTCCAACTTTTATGCTAGTTTAATGCTCTTTGACATCATTAGGCGGGGCAGTTAATTTAAAAGTTGGATTATGTTGGCCCGCGTCGCGCTCGAACCAGTTGGCCCGTTTTTGATAACGTCCCAGGTGCTCGAGTGTATTTGGCAGCATTGTAGAGTCATTTGGCACATCTTTTTACATCAAATGATTTGCCGGAATGATGATTACAGTCAGATGTTAAAAATGTTAGATGCATTCTTTTTTTATCTTTTTTTTCTCTATACTTTGGCTTCGATACCAGTCTTATATTATCTCTGTATGCAAGTAAGGTAAGTAGTACGGTGATAAGGTGGCACGATCTAGTGTTCACCCTTTAACAATATCAGAAAATACAACAAACAGCAACTTTCTCAGTGAATTTTTGTCATTTAAACAGAAGAATTAATGATGAAGCGAAAGCGGAGGACCGCATATTGTAGAAGGCATTGGGGAAGGCCTATGTCCAGCAGTGGACAGATATAGGACTGATGATAACGATGATGATGATGAATGATTGTGCACTGATATATGGAATAAAATACATTAAATAGATTGTGATGATGTAGGGACAGGAAAGTGTGCACATTCAATACTTTTGCATGGTTGAATTCGCTTAATTGCTAATCAAAGCAAAGAAAGAACTAATAAGTAAAAATAGCCAAAGTACCAATCAATGCACCTTGAAAGTTTTAAGTTTGTGTTACGAAATTCTTTCCTGGATGAGATTCATCCATCTGGAATAATTTACGATCTTTCGATCTGCAAAAACGTTTAACTTAGATTGGTTTTATTTCAAGAACTTAAATAAAGTCGTAAGTTTAAAACATAGATTAATTTTAATACAATTCAATGCTTAGTAACGATGCATCAACTGTATTGCCATCACTGTTTATATGTCCCGCAAATTTGACAAAATCAGTTAGTAATCTTGATCTACATGTGCTAATTAAGGGGACGTTTTTCTATACAATGATCGCGGCTGTCCTCCGCTAAACATGAGAGCACACAGGCCTTTCTTTACAGTCAATGACTGACTACCAATACCCTGTTCTCAAGGTAGGCTTAAGTTTTCAATGCGTATTTGTTTCACCGCAAACCTCGCCCATAAAACTTTTTTTAAACAAAGCTATCGCATAGTTTACAATACATTGCTGTTTTAAAACTAATTTTAAATGTTAAAGGTGGGAAAGACGCAACAATGGACGTTGTATAGAGATACAAACGAGACATTTCAGATGGTGCTGCAATGATTGCATCGTGATAATCGCGATCAGGGTCCCTGACATTTATTTTCTTTTATCTCGAACGGTTGCTGTAAGATAAAACGGCAATAAATAATCCGGAAAGAAACCGGCGGTACGTGAGATCGGTTGCACTTTTCATTGGTAATATTCGCATAATTATTTGTTTGTAGTCGGGTGGTGGCTATATTTATGGCATTCTGAGGACTAGTAAGAGGATATCGTTCGGTGACGGGGGAAACAATTTTTTATTTAGATTTATTGCTTGAATATGAAGCTTTAACTTAATGTTTTTTTTATAGAAGAAGGGAGACAAACGAGCAGCGGGTTGCCTAACATTATGTGAACCGACGCCCATGGACACAACACCAGAGGAACTGCAGATGCGTTGCTGGCCTCTCAGGAGGAAGTACACTCTCGTCTTGAAGGCCCCCAAGTCATATCAGTTTGGAAATAACGCTGGGGACAGATCATTCCACAACGAGGCAGGAAGTTCCGCGAGAACCGCACGGTTGTGGAATGCCAACCATCAAGGTTGTGCGGATGGTAGCTGGAGCTTTGTCATGTTGTGTGGTAACGAAACCCAGCGGCAGGGACCACAGACGACGGAATAAAGAGTTCCATATCCTGAAGCACCACATCAGCAACAGAATCGGCAACGGCGTCGGGATCATCCAGCTTGAAGCAGACTTGCTCCCATGGG